>QLPG01016060.1:0-14818 GCA_003314385.1 Gomphus sp. MG54 | reverse complement strand
TTCTCCTTTAACTAGAATTGCACAGTTGGCAATGAGAATATTTTACATCCTGGTGACACGCCTGTTTTACAAATAACTCGCCATTCCAATAGCCCTCATAATTTTTTCCATATTCAAGACTTTGGCTTGCTGGTTTCAACCACCCCACAGTTGAGCAGATAACATCACTTTGATGGATTCCACGTCCCACACCTTTCTTCTTCAACACATGTTCCTTCTTGTAAACCCAACTCATCTTCTTTCCATCATTTGCCTGGGTTGTAGATTCATCATGTGATATGAGGACCAAGCGCCGCTCAACATAGTTTTCGGCTGCCTTCTTCACCTCATTTGTCACATCTCCCACAACATACTCCACCAACCTTCGCCGATATTCTTTCATCCGAGGTATGAAACTGCTCTGCCGATATTCCACAACATCAGGTCGTTCATGGCCATCGAAGTACAGCGCTTTGTGATGCTCGATGAAACGGAAGCCTTCATGGTGAAGCCAGCGGCAAGCAGTGCTGAGGCTAACACCCCGAATGACCTTCATGTGGATCCGAGGGAAAAGTTCAAGCTCTAGATATTGCTTCAACCCTACTGGGGCTTCTATCATTACAAGGTTTTTTCTGTATGTTTCTGCAGCTTTTGGGAGCATATTCTTTGCACTGAAATCGGCAAGCTTTGCAGGATCAATGGCCCACTTGTTAGATCAAACGTATGAGCACAATTCAGTACAGATGTTGGGGTCCTCAAGTAATGTAAATAGCTTGGTGTGCTTTCCACAACATGAGTCAGGGAGTTTCTGATCCAGGATCCATGCCTTTGCCCACAATTGGACCTGCCTTCCTCCCCAATGTGCAGCAAACCCATGGGCTTCAGCAGCCCACTCAGATGCCTCAACTTTGTGGTAGTTTTTCCGTGCAAGCATGTAGAGGTAACTATGAATGGCCCAAGCTCGGCAGGCCTGTAATCCATTTTGCCCACTATCAAAACCACCCTGATTGGAGTTAATTCGTTTCTTGAGGGCTGTCATTGCCTCATATCTTGTCTGCTGTATGAGGTTCTTCCTATTACACTGGATCTGGATTGCAGTCTCCCTCTTTTGTCGCTTCAGGGGAGGAACAAAGGTTTCTGCAGCGGCACAGTGACGTTTTCACATCATCATGCCAGACTTATCGACTGAATCCCCATCCACTACATGTGATGTTCCGTGATACATCTGTGGCGGCCCCTCATCCCCATCCGCTGCGCACGATGTTCCGCAATACGTCTGTGGTGGCCCCTCATCCCCATCCACTGCGTGCGATGTTCCACGATACATCTGTGGTGGCCCCTCGTCTCCATCCGCTGCGCGCGATGTGTTGCGATACGTCTGTGGCGGCCCCTCATCCCCATCTGCTGCATGCGATGTTCCGCGATACGTCTGTGGCGGCCCCTCGTCTCCATCCACTGTGCGCGATGTGTCGCGATACGTCTGTGGCAGCCCCTCGTCCCTGTCCATTGCATGTGATGTGTCGCGATACCTCTGTGGTGGCCCCTTGTCCCCGTCTGCTGCGCGCGATGCTTCGCGATATGTCTGTGGCAGCCCCTTGCCCATTACTGTAAGTTTGATCATTCTCATGTGGTGTTCGCTTCTGGCTAACTCGACTGGGGACCCGTTCCTTGTAGCATGCAATGGATTGCGTTCGACGGCATACGACGTCTCATGCGTTGTTTGTTTCAATGTGGCATGCAGCGGTTGCTCGACGGTCTCGATCACCGCGGTGTATGGCCATTTGTCTTTCATCGGCTCGACGTTTAGCGGCCCTTCATTGTGACTGTAATTCCTCATTGCCAGCAGTGCGCCATCCCTGTACTTCGTGGCCTTCGCCGGATCTATGGCAGTGTGCCTCAACGCAGTAGTTCCACATTCACTGCTATCACCAGGTTCACCCTCATTATCAGGTTCATCCTCATTGTCTGCATCGGCTGCATCATCTGTATCATCTTCTGATTGATCTGATGCATACCCAGTAAATACCTCATGGTCCTGTGATGTGACCCCCCTTGAGATGTCTGGTGCAGAGTCCACCCCAACAGCAGTATGGGGTTTCTCGGCCTGTGGAAGTGTGCCATCCTCAGTGACCCCTGGAACAACAACTGGTTTTGTTTTTGGGCACAGAAAACCCCACATGAAGGATGCGCTCTTGCTGTGAATGCATAAGTACTCATTGCCGCTTCATTTCAGTCAAGACCCTACCCACCTATTCCTAAGCTCTGCATCCCCCTTTGCTTTCATCCTCGCAGATTGTTCATGCCGTCTGTTCGATCGGATTGATTGTCCGTTGTAGCCAAGTGAGCGATTTGACTCTGCCTTCTTCCACTCCTTCCCAGTCTTTTTGCACATGATTACTGAGTATGCATCCGGTTTGGGCTGCAAAGTGGACTCCAGTGTCTTCAGGTATTTCTGCACATCCTCTCCAGCTCACTGGCTGACAACTCTTCAAGTTCCTCCTCTTCACTGTCATCATTGGAGATGCTTATTGGTTCATCAGAAGACAAACAATGCAAGACGCCACCCTTCCACTCCGTACACACAATATTGTCCCCAGAACTCTCAGCCTCAACTTCTCCATCTTTAGGGGTCTCGCTGTTGGAAGAATTTGACTGTGGAGGAGCTCGTCTTGCCTCCTGGTGTATTTTTCATGCTCTGGCAAGGTTCTCCTTTCTGGTCCGTGCCGCATTTGTTGGTCCACCGAGCATTTTGGCAGAGCGGATGGGGTCAGATGTAGAACATGTTCACTTCTCTCTGTATCCTCCAATCAAGTGGCTCCGTTTATTTGACATATGTTTGGACCTATGTACATCCAACTCACTCGGTACCAGGTACCCCCCCCTCTTCCCTTGCAGAGCACCGGCTAAGCGCCCAATCCGAAATCGCCTCCCCAATTTGGCCTCTGTCACAAAGTTGTGGTGACTAAGTGACGCGCACCATAGGTATAGTAATAATACATACTAGTGAACTGCCCGTTCACTGAGTCCTTCTGTATCTAGCTACTGCACATAACCGCTACAGGTTATGGGCCTCGCAGAGCCCACTATGTCAACCCCCACCTCTAAGTCATTCATTGTTATCCCAAAGCTGGCCAGGGATGGCACGGACTGGGTCACCTGGAAAAGTCAAATGTTAGCCACCCTGTCTGTGACTTGTGGTGCCAAATGTCACCTGGACAGGACTGCCAGAATCCCCCCTCCAATCCCCACCTATCCCAGGGGCCATAGGCTAATGGTGAAGGAGGAAGAGGACCTGGATAACCTAGAAAAACACTGGGATGATTACAATCAGCAGGAGGCCACGATCATGGCCCAGATATTTACCACGGTCCCTGACAGCCTCCTCATCAAAATCCGCAACCTCCCTACAGCCAAGGACATATGGGATGCCATGTGCTCAAAACATGAAACCAGAGCCCTCACCGTTAAGGTCAATATGTGGTGCCGGATGTATGAAATGAAGTGGGAGGACGAGTTGAATGTCCATACACACCTGGAGGCAATTATGAGAATGCAGGAGCAGCTCGCTGGGATGAACGCTGGACTCACCGATGATGACCTAGTCACTGTCATCCTTGGGTTACTCTCAAAGTCATACCGCCCACTGATTAACACAACTATGATGTCAGCGGTGCATGTGAAGGCAAAGTTGGAGCCAGATCAGGTGGTCAGTACATTGATTGATGAGTTTGAACAACTCACCATCGAGGAGCACCAACTGAAAGTGAGTGAGAATGCTCTCACTGTAGCAAAAGGGCGTGGAAAGTCACAAGCATGCAAGGGCACCTCCAATACCACAAAAACCATCATAGAATGTTAGAACTGTGGGAAAAAGGAACATAAGAGAGTGGACTGCTGCTCTAAAGCCAAAAAGAAAGACAAAAAGGATGAAGACATGAAGGGAGGCAGTTCAGCAAATGTGGTAGCTGAAGGCAAGGATTTTACCTTCACAATGACATTCACTGGGACCATTCTTGCACTGGGAATGAGTGCATTGATGGGACAGAAAGTTGATGTCTATGACTCAGGTGCATCAGGGCATATGTCACCTGACAGACACTGGTTCATTACCTTCAAGGATATCATGCTACGTGCAATCAATGCTGCAGACAAGACTGTATTCTAAGCTACTGGAATAGGGAATATGAGAATCAGTATCCCCAATGGAAAAATGATGATGCACGTTACATTGAAGGATGTGCTGTACTGCCTGGATCTGGCATTTACGCTCATATCATTGACACACTGTGACACCACTGGGTACTCGGTCCTGTTGAAGGACCAAAAATGTTTGATTTGAGACATGAAAGGGGCCTTGCTGGGGCAGGTCCTACTCTCTAATAGGCTCTACAAGGTAGAGCATAAGTCTGTGGCAGCACTGGCAAACATAGTGCAAAAATAACTCACCATGGATGAGTTTCATTGGCACATGGGCCACATATCCCCACAGACCACCTAGAAGCTCATCCAGGATGGTACCATAACTGGCCTCAACCTTGATATGTCGAGCAAGCCAAGTTTTTGCAAGGCATGCACAGAAGCAAAACCTATATGCAAGCCTGTCCCACAGGTGCAGGAGGGACCACAAGCCTTTACCTTTGGCAAAAAAAAAGTCCACCCAGACATCTGGGGGCCAGTGAACCCCCTGAGCTATGATAGGAAGGAATACTTCATTAACTTTACCGATGACCACAACAGGTGGACTTATCTCATTCCGATGGCAAGGAAAGGGGAAGCTTTTGACTGCTATAAGCAGTATGAAGCATGGGTCAAAACCTAGCATGGTGCAATGCCAAAGTGCCTGAAAACCGACCATGGGGGTGAATACCTCTCCCAGGAATTCATGGCATACCTTAAGTCAAAAGGAACCATACGAAGCCTTACTGTACATGACATACCACAGGAAAACAGTGTGTTGGAGTGCCTAAATAGAATGCTACTGGAGCACACATGGGCTATGCTTCTGATGGCTAGCCTACCAAAGTTCCTGTAGACCGAATCAGTCTAACATGTGGTGTGGCCTAAAAACAGAACTTTAATGCATGCACTCGACAGCAAAACACCATACAAGCTTGTACATGGTGCAAATCCTGACCTTACCAACCTACCTGAGTGGGGCACAAGGGTGTTTGTGCTAAAAGAGCATGCTTGCAAGCTGGACTCCAAGGCAGATGAGGGGAGATGGATGGGGTACAGCAATGAAAGTAAGGGCCATAGGATCTACTAGCCCAGAAAACATTGTGTCACCATCAAATGCAATGTGACATTCAACGTGCCAGTCCTGGTCATACCCACTGATACACTAACTGAGGGGGGGTCTATCACCCATGGCAGTAAAAGCATCGGTGGTACCCCTCATGGCCAAGGACCATAACCACCACTACCACCAGACCCACCCACAGGTCACACATGGATCAACCCACTCGAAGGTTTTGAGGATGTGGATGTGGATGCAGATCCACTCAGCAGGGGTCACTGTATGTGGAAGCCATCCACGTATGTGCGTGGGATTGCTGATGGCACAGGCAGCAGCACCGGTTGTGAAAATGCCCCCATATATCCTAAGGGGCTGCCTGCCCCCACCAGGAATGTGGCTTTAGCAGTCCTGGAGGAGGTAGAGGAAGTCAGTGTGGAGGATGAATGAGCAATGCACCGCTTGCTAGAACATGCAATGGTGGTGGCTACCCAGAGCATGGGAGTTGATCCAGTTAGCCTGGATGATGCACACTCATGCAAGGACTGGCTGGCATGGGATGCATCTATCAAGTGGGAGCTGGACCAGCATACAACCCTGCACACATGGGATCTTGTAGAACCCCTGGATGGTGCCAACATCATTGGCAGCAGGCTCATCTTTCGCTACAAACATGACACAAATGGTAATGTTGTTGTCAGGGGACAACCCTCTTTAAACTCCGATCCAACTCCGAGGTTCCATTTCAAACTCCAATAAGCTCCGAGGCCTGATACAGGTCCGAAGCCCTACTTCGAACTCCAAACAACTCCGAGGCTAAGACGCACAGAAACCACCAAGTGGAGACAGAGAAGGTCTTAACACATGATGACTAGAACTCGGAGCAAATACCCGAGCCTCGGACCTAGTACCAGGAGGTTGGTTCTACAAACTCCGATGTATTAATTTGTAAGCTAGTGCACAGACCACCCATATAAAGGCTATAAAAGGGGCTCACCAGCAGCGGGATCCTTAGACTTTCCTCTTTGGATTCCCCCTGCTTAGGTGAGGACTCCACATGTATTTAGGTAGTAGATAATTAAATAATCTTTGGATTCCCCCTGCTTAGCTCGCCTCTGAGATATACCTTGGGGCTGTAAGAGGGTTGCCCTTACAGTTGTAGCCTACAAGACCAGGCTTGTTGTGCAAGGTGTTTCCCAGATAGAAGGCATAGACTACAACAAAACCTTCTCTCCCACTCCCAAACTTTCCACCATCCACATCCACATCATCACCACCATAGCAGTCAGGAATGACTGGGAGCTTGAACAGACCGATATCGATGGCACATACCTCAACACCCCAATTACAGAGACAGTCTACATACACCAGGCCAAAGGCCATGAAGTTCCTGGACAGGAATGCCACGTTTGCTGTCTCAACCGCATGATCTATGGCCTTAAACAGTCAGGAAGGGAATGGTACAATATGTGGCATTATGTACAGGTTTGGATTTATGTGTTGTGAGGTTGAGCATGCCATATTCCACATATATGCTGGCCAGGATGCCCTCATCATCGCCATAGACATCAACAATCTCACCATGGCTGGCAACTCAAAGGTCGTGATCTGTGCATTCAAGGATGAACTACACACTGTCCTCAAAATCAAGGATTTTAGGGATCTGAGCTGCCTATTGGGAATAAAGGTGAAGCGGGACTGTGAGATATGCACAATCTCATTCTCACAACATGTGTATATTGAGAAAATACTTGAGAGGTTTAACCTACAGGATGCTAACCCACTCAGCATACTACTTGACCCCCACCACAAACTGTCACTGTCCCAATCCCCTTCCACCCCTTGTCAGTTTGATGAAATGCAAAACATGCCCTATAAGGAGGCCATTGGATCTGTTTTGGAACCTGAGAAGCTGTGACAAAACTTTGATGTGAACCAAGGCAAGTCAAGTTTTCCAACAAGATGCAGGAGGACAATAAAATACACCTGCATGGGCTATTTTTATGGAGAACCCAATTAAGAAATTATACTCTGGAGATTCACATTATCTGTTATCACAAGAGTATTGCAATAAAGATTTAATGAAATCTCATATAGCTGTTGTCAGGGGACTACCGGTTTATTCCTCTTATCCTTCCTTTTATTCCTTTTATCTCCTTCATTTCTCTTATCCCTTTGCTTATATTACTTCTTTAATCATTTCTCTATCTTTCCTTTTCATATGTTTGCTATAATCCCTTCTCTTTAATCTTCTATTGTCTTCTTTGTTGGCTATGACAGGCTTGTTATGTCACAGTCACTGTAGCTATACAGTCGCTGCTTAGGTAAGGGGGTCCTTTGGTTGTTCTCTTCTGGACCTCCCTACCAGGTAAGCAGCTCACATGTATTTAGCTACATTACCTTTTATATACTTACTTCTGGACCTCCCTGCCAGTGTCTGGTAGTGCCTGTGGGTAAACTTAGGGTTCAAGTCCCTGGGTTAGGCCCTGGGTAGGTCACAGGGCTGGGTGGTGTCCCGCTGTTGGTCTCCCAGCAGGTACTGGAATCAGTACCCAAGTAGGTTGCCCTTACAGCTGTGCAAAATGTCTTTATTGATTCTGATCCAGGTCATTTGTCCAAAGAGAATATTCAAGGGGGGTCTTGTCAGGCATCTCGTTCGTTACATATAGAATTAATGTTTAAGAGTGTTAAACTATTAGTTCTAGACTGGTTTAGGTTTATTTACACTTTTCTATTTTTTTATCTGACTTTAGTTTTCAAAGGGGTAGCCTGCCACTTTGGTAGCAAGGTTAAGGTTCACTCTTTGGAATAAACCTTATTCAACAGGTCTTCAGACCCATTGTTGAGTGTGGCTTCCAGTCTTTGGACCAGTTACCTAAGCAGACTTCGGTCCACTTATGAGAGTGCTGCTGGCACTTATTGGATCCTGTGGATTAAGATAGGTGAAAATGATTGTTATTTTACGCTACATAACTAGCTTCTTTTATACTAATTCTAAGCTAATTATGTAATCTCCTGATAAGGCAATTCCTTCATGAAGCTTGTGGAGGTGTTCAGAAGGTATTGGAATGTCTTAGAAGCTGGTGGAGTCATTGTGTCACCATTGTCACTACTTTTACAATAAAGAAGTATAATATTCCCATGACTGGTACTCCTGTGACTGGTCATGTCACGAAATATTAATATTATGTAAGTCATGCTTCTGGACTGACCATTTATGTAATTAGTATTATATAAGTCCAGGAATTTGTTGTACATTGTGGACTAAGAACTTGAGCCAGGAGTTTGGAGCCACTTTTGTAGATTTAGGTAATTGGCTCCAGGGTTGTTGTACATTGTGGGTCCACACATTGATAGGTGAAAATATAGATGTTTTTATGATTATCCGTAGGCTCAATCTCCTTGATAATTAAGAGTCAATTACTGGAGGTAATTCACTCTTCATTGGCCAGCCAAAAACATTATAATTTTTTTTGTTGCCAAGATATGGTGTTGAATCTGCGTGTCGGCACTTAGCTAGAGGCTTCTGGAAGGGTTTCCGGAGGGTTCCGAAGGGTTTCCACAGGGGGGTTCATACTCCAGGGACAGAGGGACTAAGGGTCGCAGACTTGGGTCAGAATCAGAATGGGGATGGAGAAGTCGGAAGCACCGGGGGTCTTAGGACTGTTCACGGTATAGGGTGGTACGAGTGGTTCGAGGTCACAGGGACTTGGCTTCAACTTATGTGTTGCACCCTCCTCGATCATCTGTCCCTAATTTCAGAGAGTCGGAAAGTTTACCAGAACTTAATCAGAAACTACAATGCAGAATTAAGTCAATATTCGTACTGATGAATAGTCCAGTCGACTGGTGACTTATATATATATATCTAGTCTTGTACTATCTTTTACCGAGTAAAGACAAAGGGGGGAAGAGAGTACAAGGGGCAATATAAAACAAAGAACAAAGGAGTGAGGTATGTGGTGATCCTGTGTGTCATCTATCAAAGGAGCAGAACCTTGACTTCAGAATCTTCAGAGGTTTGGAAACACGGAACCTCGAAGTGGTGCATCAGAAATCCGGAAATCAGTTATTCAGACTTTGAGCGATTGGAAAGGTCCTGGAAATGGTGTGGGTGGTTGTGGGGTTTAATGTGGGTTTGTTTGGCAGCATGGGCCATAACAGTATCCCTCCACTAGGACTGAGCCCTTGAGGTCCTAAGCTTAATTGGAGCGGTAATTAAGACAGACATTACTGTGGGAGTCTTTTTTGACGGTTTCCTGGGATATTTTGATCGATAAGTGCTGATGGTTCATTTGTCTATAAAAAGGGGTGTTCACAGAACTGGGAGGGGCCTTTCCTCAATGGAGAAAATGGATCTGCAACATTCAGAAAACCTCAGGGATTTTTCCCATATCCCCCTCTATGGTTTGGGGACAAGTGAGGTGTATTATTTGCACATCCTTGACAAGGAGTTGACCATTCTTCACGCCCGTACCATTAGGGTCCGTGATTTCTATGGTGAGTGATGCCTTTGTTGGAGCCTCTCTCTTGCTGATTCCCGTAGCGAGCCATTACCTGAGGCCGTCACCGTCCGGGGCTGTTCCTTGTCAGGATCCAGAGCAGGACGAGACTTCTGGCGAGTCGGGGGCAGGAATGAGTGGCCTGGAGGTACTCAGGCATATTTCTGTGTATCTGTTTCATCTGGACAAGTACCGGGAGGACCTGCGCCAACTCTTGGACCTCTTTGGGTGGTATCGTCATTGTATGTCCAGCTTGACAACTACCAGGGTTGGCATAGAAGAAGTGAGGTTGTGGGGGAGCCTCACTGATGCGTTAACGTCATTCCTGACAGTGGATTGGGGGCTTGATGCTTCCTTTCTGGATGACAAAGATTGGTTACTTGTCCACTTGGGTTTCAGGTCAGGTGGTTCCGATGGGTGTCCAGGTTCGGCATGGGCCATGGAGGGTTCGAATGGTCGAAAAGAGGGTGTTGATTAGTTGTTTGTATGATCAGTGTCATGAATTCTACAGTTTTTTTTTGGCAGTGTTTGGGTCTGGGTGACGTAAGGATTTCCAAACAATTGTGTTGTTTTCTGGATGTTTCATCTTTTTTAGAGCAGATGTCCCATGGTCACCTAATTTCTATGGTCGGGGCCATAATGGTCGTGGGGTCATGGTGGTCGTGGAGATCATAGCGTTCATTCTACCGGATTGTCACTTTGGATGGAGGTAGTGTCATCAGGATTCAGGGAATGTCCTGCAACTCGAGTCTCAGTTGAAATCGTGTTGATTAGTCTAGCTCATATTAATTCTAACAAGAAAGGGTCTAGTTCTAAGAGAATCTACATGGTACCATTAGTCTAAGGGACAGTACAGGATTCCGCGGTGATCAGGATTCTTCCTGAGCAGAGTTTTTAGAGGGTTGGATTTGAGTGCTGAGTGAAGACTGCTGGCTCCATATTGCCAAGAATCAGTTAGGATAATCTAAACGAGTAGTACTCAATGCCCTGTCGATCAACGGATCATAGTGGGTGAGCATGTGGTCCTTGCAACTAAAATTCTGAGAGGGTTCGGAGGGTCAGATTTGGAGGGTCGGAGTTGGGAGGGTTGGGGTCGGAGTGTTTCCGCAGAAACAGGTCAAAATCTTTCAACAATTGGTCACGGGGGGTCATATTCCTGAAAAGGTTGGATGCATTGTTTTGTTTTTTCGTCCGTAGGCATAGTTGGTGTTCAATGCAAACAACTGGTGCCGGAGTCGGGAGCCTAACTTCTTATTCCTCGGTTTCCAAAGCATCCGACATCTCAGACTCTTCTTCAACCTCTTCCATCACAGAGGCTGTGCACCATTTAGTGACTGTAGTGGTGGATCTTGGGCATTCCTTGGCTGAGTGGCCCAATCTGCTGCAGAAGAGGCAGAGGTTTTGTTCGAAGCGGCATTGCCATTCTTGTGGTGTAAGTTTTCCGTCTTTACCGATTTTGGACAAAAGATCCGTGGTAGTCCTGCTGCCACTGGATGGGGTCATGGGTTGGCCTACATTGGCCGTCTTATTGCCCATGTTAGTGGCCGAATATGTGGTCACAGGGGCCCTCCCTCTGTCGTAGGGGCAGTTGAAGTTCCGGGTGGAGGGAGGCTCTCTGGCAATTTCCAATCGTCGCTCCCAGTAGCAGGCATCGATGGATTGGGACAGGAGACAGAGTTGGAGCAGGGAATGGGGTTTTCCTACTCTAGAGATCTCGTCCTTGATTCTGCCGGGGAGTCTGTTGTAGAACTGGCAACGAAGTGCAGCGTCACCCCAGTGGACATGGGTGGCTAGTCAATTGAATTCGACTACATATTTCGTGATGCACTGATTATCGCACATGCGGAGGGTCTTGAGGTCTGCTTTGGCCTCTCCTTCTGGGTCATGGGGGCTGAAGTTGGTTTTGAGTTCATTCACAAACTCCTCATAGTCATGGAGCCAGTCTGGCTCGTTGGGAGTGGAGATAGGGAATGGCACGGGTCACCCACGGGTCAAATGTGGGTGACCCGCACCCGACCCATGGGGAACCCGAACCCATCAACCCATGGGTTTTTTCCCACGGGTCGATGGGTGTTGGGTGCACGGCGCACCTGCACGCCTGCGGCGCGTTCGTGTCATACATCGCGTTCGCGCCGAAACGAACACACTGTACACGCACACACCAACATGAACGCACCGTATGCGCACGCGCCGACTCGAACGCGCCGTACGCGTACGCACCGACTCGAATGCGCTGTATGCATATGCGCCGACTTGAACACGCCGTATGCGTACACACCGATTCGAACGCGCCGACATAGATGCATTGTATGCGCATGCACAAACGCGCCATACGCACACACGTACGACAGGAGCGAGTGCCCGGTTGGGTGTGATATGCGTGCATGTGCACACGTACATGATTGATGTGCCGGGTTGGGCCGGGTCACGGGTGCTCTCTGCTTGACCCACACCTGCACCCAAGGGCACCCGACCCGGTGACCCGTGCGGGTTGGCCGAACCCGTGCTATTCCCTAAGTGGAGGAGGGCTGGTTCGAACCAGTCCAGGGTGGTACCGGTCAGGTATGACAGTATGTAGGTTACCTTGGCACTCTTGGTGTCGAAGGCATCAGGGCAGTCACGGAAGTTCAGTCTACATTGCACTAGAAACGCTTGTAGTTTCCTCAAATTGGATCCGTCAAAGGTATCCAGGTCCTGAACCTTGGCAGCATGGGGGGCTGATCTTCTGGAGCTGGCTAAGTTGCTTGCCAGCATAACGAGGGCCTGAGTGAGATCGGGCACAACATTGGGTCCTAAGGTGGGGGCCCCTCCCGGGTGTGCAGGAGGCGGCGGTGCTGCGGCAGGTGGTGCAACATGGGGTTGGGCGACGGGGGGTGGTGCAGCGAACGGGGGTATGGAGGGTGGTGCAACGAGTGGTGGTACCGCAGGCAGAGGTGCAAGGGGTGGTGGTATGTAGGGGGGTGCCGATGAGTCTGACGGCACTGCTGTGGATGGTCCTGAACTGGACCGCATATCTGATGGTGACAATTGTTGAGTCGCTAGGGGGTGGTTCACAAGGAACGGGTTGGTCAAATTCGAATGCAGGTGTTGATCTGCATCCGAGAATCCAGAGTCGGAAGAAGGCTCCGGGGAGTGTGCTAGTGTCTGAGGTGTCTGGAAACTTGGCCTGGGGACGGGCAGTTCTCGGGGGATGGATGCACGGTGGGCAGACACCTGAGTGATTGTCTGCATGGCTTGTGAACGTGTGATAGGTCTCATGAATGACGATCAGGAGTGTGAGTATGAATATACTGTTAAATCTGCATGTCGGCGCTTAGCTAGAGGCTTCCAGAAGGGTTTCCGGAGGGTTCCGAAGGGTTTCTGAAGGGGGGTTTATACTCTGGGGATGGAGGGACTAAGGGTCGCAGACTCGGGTCAGAATCGGAATGGGGATGGAGAAGTCGGAAGCACTGGGGGTCTTAGGACTGTTCACAGTATAGGGTGGTATGAGTGGTTCGAGGTCGCAGGGACTTGGCTTCAACTTATGTGTTGCACCCTCCTCGATTGTCTGTCCCTAATTTCGGAGAGTCAGAAAGTTTACCAGAACTTAATCGGAAACTATGGTGCGTGTCACTTAGTCACCGCAACTTTGTGACAGAGGCCAAATTGGGGAGGCGACCTCAGATCGGGCACTTATCCGGCACTCTGCAAGGGGAGAGGGGGGTACCCGGTACCCGGTGGAAACAATTTGAAAGTGGGAGCATCGGATGTGACGTTGGGTGGATGCATATGATGGAGGAATGGGTGCTTGTGATGCACAACTTCATGTCCAGAAGTTCAGTTCACAAAAATACAAATCCCATAGATGGGTACCGGAGGGTATGGCAGCTCGGGTTTGACAATTGATTACATAATAGACACCTGCTTTATATGGTAATTGATTACTTAATAGACACCTTAATAAGGAAACTGGCCAATTCATTCGGTGTCCAGTATAAAAACTCAGCAACCAGAGGGTCTTATGGAAATCTGGTTGGTAGGTCTCTCCTGCATATCAAATAGACCATTTCCACCTGGTCAGAATATCCCCATCATGATCGGAAGTGCACAAATTCAAAGTTGCGGTGACTAAGTGACGTGCACCATACAACACAGAATTAAGTCAATATTCATACTGGTGAATAGTCTAGTCGACTGGTGACTTATATACATATATCTAGTCTTGTACTATCTTTTACCGAGTAAAGACAAGGGGGGGAAGAGAGTACAAGGGGCAATATAAAACGAAGAACAAAGGAGTGAGGTATGTGGTGATCCTGTGTGTCGTCTATCAAAGGAGTGGAACCTTGACTTTGTAATCTTCGGAGGTTCAGAAACACAGAACCTTGGAGTGGTGCATTGGAAATCCGGAAATCGGTTATTCAGACTTTGAGCGATTGGAAAGGTCCCGGAAATGGTGTGGGTGGTTGTGGGGTTTAATGTGGGTTTGTTTGGCAGCATAGGCCATAACATATAGCTGATTTAAGTGGAAATTTTCTTGAGGAGAGGTTTGGATTCTGCAGGCTGATTCTGCTCGAAAAAATAATTAAAAATAATAGGGAGCATTCCCTATTCCCTAACAGGATCCCTCATGTATGTGGCACTAGGCACATGCCTAGACATCTCTTTTGCCATCTCTTTCCTGGTGAAGTTCATGCAAAACCCAGGGAGAGTACACTAGGAAGTAGTCAAAAGGGTTTTTTGCTACCTTAAGGGAATGAAGGATACCTGTCTCATCATTGGAGGAGCATGGAAGGGATTCGAAGTATTCTCAGATGTGGACTAGGGCTCATAGGAATATAGGCACTCCATGCCTGGGTACATGTTCACGATTGACAGAGGAGCTGTCTCCTGGAGCTCAAAAAAGCAACCTATTGTTGTGCTATCAACTACCAAAGCTGAGTATATCACTATAACTCAGGCTGCAAAGGAAACACTCTGGATCCACATGTTTCTGGCAGAAATTGCATGGCCACTTGAAAAACCAATCACAATCCACCTTGACAATGTCTCTGCCATCTCCATTACTGTTAGGGAACAGGGAATGATCCCTTGTTAGTCTGGTCACTTTCCAATTGGTTCAATA
>QLPG01016056.1:0-27849 GCA_003314385.1 Gomphus sp. MG54 | reverse complement strand
TGTTCGTGCTCCACGTATTTTCAAAACACGGAGTCCCATCGCACGTTACCTCGGACCGTAAAACTGAGTTCGTATCTTCCTTCTTCAGGTCCCTGGGGAAGGCCCTAGACATGAAATTACACTTCACTTCCGGGTACCATCCAGAAGGTGACGGACAAACCGAGCGAATGAACCAAACATTGGAACAATACCTCCGGGTCTACTGCAACTACCAGCAGGACAACTGGGCGGACCTCCTTCCAATCGCGGAATTCGCCTACAACAACGCCCCCAACGCAACAACCGGAATATCACCCTTCTTCGCCACAAAGGGTACCACCCGGACATCACCTTCCACCCCGAGCGTGACCTGGCCTCCTCAAGAGCACACAATTTCGCAGTAGACCTAGACGAACTGCACCAGGAGCTCCGAAAAAACATATCTGCAGCTCAGCAATGCTATGCCGCCTCCGCAGACCAACACCGCTCCCAAGGACCGGAGGTCAAGGTCGGAGACAAAGTTTTCCTCAAATCAGACAACATCTGAACCACAAGACCCTCCCGGAAGTTGTCCGAGAAATACCTGGGGCCCTACGAGGTCATAGCCCGGGTAGGACCAGTATTCTACACCCTCCGCCTTCCAAAAAAATGAGGTCGATCCACCCCGTCTTCCACGTCTCAATGCTGGAACCTTCAACTCCCAACACCTTCCCCAACCGCACAATACCACTGCAGCCGCCGATAGAGATCAATGGGGAACGTGAATACGAAATAGCAGAAATCCTGGACTCAAAGATCGATCGACGTCATAGCTGCCAACTCCGATACCTAGTCAGATGGACTGGCTATGAAGGAACAGAAGAAGAGACCTCCTGGCTCCCCGCCACGGAACTGAACCATGCGAGAGAGGTGGTTTTGGACTTCCACCATGCCTATCCGCTCAAGCCAGGCCCAGGAAGACCAGACGACCAGTCTTGACCACCCTATACATCGCTCGTTAACTAAGGACCTCGAGGGCTCGGTCCTAATGGGGGGGTACTGTTACGCCCCATGCCTCCAACAAACCCACACCAACCCCCACAGTCACCCACCCCCGTTTCCGAATCCTCCCCAACCATCGAAGTACGGACCCGTTCCCGTTTCCGTTCCCATTCCTGTAACATCCATCCGAACCACCACTAGTCCGATTCCGATTCCCGTAACCTAGGATTCCGCATCTTGATAACCGACGTGCTAGTATTGCGTACCTTACCCCCTTGTTCTTCCTTACTATTGACCCCTTGTACTCCTTTTCCTTCTTGTTTTATGACTGGCAAAAATAGTACAAGGATAAGCCACATGTATATAGTCCGACAGTCGACTGGACTGTTCGCCAGTATGAATATCGATTTAGTCTTCCACCAGTTTCCGATTCATTTCCGGTAACTCCCGCCTCCTTCCGAAATTAGAGACAGACGATCGAGGAGGGCGCAACACATAAGTTGAAGCCAAGTCCCTTCGACCTCGAACATCTCAGCAACCGGATTGAACCATTCCGCGACCTACCCTAAGTTTCCGGCGCCCCCGTCTCCGTCCGTAGTCCACCCGACCCCCGTCTCAGTCTTCGGCCCCGTTACGGACCTTCGCACTAACCCGGAAAACCCCTTCGGAAATACTAGCTAAGCGCCTGACACGCGGACTTAACATAGCTAAATGTTACTATTGTACCTATTGAGACTCCATTGGCATGACAACCATAACATGTTTGAAGGGAGGCCATAGGTACATAGAAAGCATTGTAGCATATGAATTACTATGTTTAGTCAGATGTGGGTGGCTGCACAGTCTAGGTACAGAAGAAAGGCAGACTGAGGGTTGACACATGGTTATCTGTGAACATTTAATTTCTCATGAAGATAAAAGGGTACGAGTGGTAGAAGACTGAGTGGTTGGATAGCAGTGTTTGTGGTAGTTACCGTGGATGATACCGGTGGAGACTACTGGATGTTTTTTTATTATATAATGCGGTGATGGCGAATGCAAATGGGGCAATGGTGAATGCGGATGGGGCAATGGTGAATGAGAATGTGGCGATGATGAATGCAAACACAGTGATGGTGATGGCAAATGCAAATGTGGCAATGCTGCATGTGAACACGGCAATAGCCAACGTGAATGTGGAGATGGCAAATGGGAACCCCAAGATAACTGTAATCCCCATATGGCACTTGTTTCGATTAGTGCATTTGTTAGGTTGAGGCTACATACTATCGTAATGACAATAGAAGTGGCACAGAAAGATAGCAGCAGCATACTGGATTATCCTGTGCTAGCATGGATACAAAATGGGATGATCCTCAAATAACATTTTGACCTCTGCGGAGGGAGAGTCTAGTTAATTCAGGAATGACAACGAATGAATTGCATCATCTTCACATCGGAATCAACCATTTATCATACTGCCAGCAAGATTATGCAATTCTTAAGAATAGCTGCTTGAAAATGTCTATGGGTGCATTGGTGTCATCACATCGTTTGTGTGGTCAGGAGTGTGGCCATGGTAGGAGGAAAGAGGTCAGTGTGTGCTGGGTGCAGCACATGTTTGTGTCATGCACCCACCACATGCTGAGGTCCCGCCACATTGTGTGTGATGGAGGCAAGATGTCGGCATGCAGTGGGTGCACAATGGCCCAGCACATGCCCAAGTGTTTCCTTCACCATGCATGATGTGGCCAAACCAGGGCATTGCATGTCCCTGAGAAGTGCAATGCATGGGGGTGGTTGCATGCCTCCTGCAAATGCCACAGTCCCTTGGCAAGTGTGGCATGTGTCAGGCCCTAGCAGAAGTCGTTCTTCCATGACATATGATGTGGTGACACCAGTGCACCACACGTCCTGACAGCCCCACACATGGGGATGTTGGGAGGTGGGGTGCGTGAGTGTGTACTGCATCGTGCATGGTGGAGGAAGAATGTTGGCATGCGGTGGGTGCAGAATGCAAACATGCAGTGTGCCCAGCACACACCGAAGTCTGGGTATGGACCACATCATGCATGGTGGAGGAAAGACAATGGCATGTGGGTGCACAATATGAAGATGGGGTGCACCCAGCACATACCAAAATGTTTCCTCCACAACGCATGGGGAGTGTCGGGAGATGGGGTGCTCAGGTGTTGCCGTGTCATGTCAGGTGCCAGCATACTGGCATACAACATGTCCTGACAGCCCCATACATGGGAGTGTCAGGAGGTGTGGTACATGGGTGTGCACTGTGTGATGGGTGTGGTGGGGAGCATGGTGATGGTGGGAGGCAGGACGTGTGTGTGCTAGTGTTGCCACATCATTTGTGGTGAGGAAAGACCTTGGGGGACAATTGCATGATCGGGGTCTATGAACTGTAGTGTAGGAAATGGATCATCGGCCTGTGAAGGGAGGGTTCCATCACAAATTATAAAATTGATATTTTGATTGCACACCGATACTGGCACACAGCCCGAGCTCCCTACCATCCCAGGGCATTCCCGGGCAAGTCTCTCCAGCCCACCAATGCACACGACCGGGGTCTATGTAGTGTAGCATGGGAAGCATGTGCATCGAGAAAAAAAGGATCATCCAGACACAATGGACGATGTGGCTACACCAGTGGACCTCATGTCCAGACAGCCCCACATGTGGGGGTGTTGGGAGGTGGGGTGCATGGGTGTGGACTGCATCGTGCATGGTGGAGGGAAGACATTGGAGTGTGGTGTGTAGGGTGCAACCTTGCATCTCACCCCTGAGAGACCAATCTCAATATATTGTAATAATATATCGATTTCAGTATCATTCTGTGCGCTTTTGAATTCTCGATTTTTCTCTCATTTATTTGTATTTTTACCCTCAATATTGAGGGAGTTATTGACTTTCTACTATGTACGCTACTTACGGGCGCTTGTCCATGCACGACACGACATGCGTGGCCAGCTCCCTGGATTTGGAACCGGCAGCCTGGCTCAAACCTTCGATAGGGTCAAGAGCCGGTTGCAGGGTCTATGCAGGTGAAACACAACCCGCATATGCTTTCCTCCTCAGTTGTTGACTACACTGAGGAGGTGAGTTGTATAATATATTGTACAAGCCTTTAAGGCTAATTTCTCTATTCTTTTGTAAGATAAAATTAAATAGGTATATTTTCCGAATATACACTCAGTTGTTGACTACACTGAGGAGATAAAATTAAATAAATTGCCTATAAATTCTTCAAACCTACTGCAATTTGCTCATAATCTCATCAAGGTTATGGGCCCCGCAGACCATACAGAGAAAGTCCCATTGACCATGGGGAGGCTAGCTACAGATGGATCTAACTGGTCTCTGTGGAGAGCTCAACTCATGAGTTATTTCGAGTCCAAAAATCTACTAAAACATATAGAAGGCACAGCCGACCGACCACTTGATCCTCTCACTTTTCCCAAAGCACATGTCCTCACAGATGATGAGGAGGCTAAAGCAGAGAAGGCTGAGGAGAAACTTGAAAAGTGGCTGGCCAGAGAAGGACTCGTCAAGACTCAAATATTGGCATCCATGTCAGAGTCACTAGCTTTAATGCTAGAAAAGAAAAAGAATGCAAAAGAGATCTGGGATACTCTGGTAACTGAGATGACGAAGAAACCAAAGATGGTTATCACCAGCATCCAGAGACAACTCCGGAACATGAAGTGTTCGGAGGATGATGATCTCAGAGAACACCTTGATAGGGCTCAAGATCTCTATGCAAGACTCAATGACATAGGAGCTAAGATCTCTGAAGAAGAATTCCTTGATATTATACTATCCTCATTGCCACCTTCCTACGAATCAGTCATGAATGCCCTCACGACATCTCTTGAAGAAGTCGGGAAGCCTTTGGATCTGGATAATATTATCTGGGTACTTAAATCACAATATGATAGGTGTATGACATTGTCCCTCACTCATGAGGATCAAGGTTTCGTGGGTAATGCAGATAAAAAGGCGCATATATGCACCAACTGCAAAAAGCCAGGACACACAGTTGAGATGTGTTGGGCTAAAGGTGGTGGCAGAGAAGGCCAAGGGCCTAGGCAGAAGAAAAGATCTAGATTCAAAAAGATAAAAGGAAAAGGGAAAGCCAACGTAGCTGATGAAGATGAGTCTTCCGGAGGAGACAATGATGGATCTATGGCATTCATCAATTATGATTGCGCCGCCTTCATCAATTATGATTGCACCGCCTTCATCAGAGATGGAACGGGCGACACTATTATCTTAGATACAGGAGCTAGTTCTCACATGACACCTCACAAGAACATGCTTGAGAACTATAGAAGCTTCCCCTCACTGCGTACAATTCGAGCAGCCGATCAAGGCAGCTTTGATGCATACGGAAGCGGTCAACTCAAGATAATTACTAGAGTGAGAGGGAAATCAGTCACATTGATATTAAAAGAAACACTATATGCTCCTAAAATTGCCTTCACCCTTATTTCCATAGGCCGATGCGATGATGCCGGTAACCAGACAGAATTTGCATCACAAAAATGCACAATAAAGAATTCGTCCAGTCATATTTTATTACAGGCACCTAAATTACACGGCCTATATCGTTTGGATAATCAGTCAACTCAACATTCCACTAAGCTATGCTTAACCACCATCGAGACACATCGCAGGCTTGGGCACATATCATACAAGACCCTTAAGTGCCTGATGGATCGTGGCATGGTTTATGGCCTAGAGCTATCACAGGCTCGAGACAAATTTACCTGTGACGCGTGTATTAAAGCTAAGATTACATGCAAACCGCTCCCAAATGAATCAAGTGAGCGCTCAAAGAAAATCAGTGATAAAATATTTTCCAATGTATGGGGACCGGCGAGACATATCACTATTGATAAAAAGTCTTACTATGTTTCCTTCACGGATGATCACTCAAGGGAATCGGTGCTCTATCTAATGAGCACTAAAGATCAAGTCTTTGCCAAATACAAGTTGTATGAGGCAATGATGCTTTGGCAGAGGAATGCGCACATCAAAACACTCCTCTCAGATAGAGGGGGTGAATATACAAGTGCTGAATTCAATAACTACCTAGACAAGCAAGGTACTTGACACAGATATACTGTTCACGACACCCCAGAACAGAACGGAGTTGCCGAGCGCCTAAACCGCACATTGGTCGAAAAGACCCGTGCAATGCTTCTAGATTCTAATCTCCCTAAGTCATTATGGGGATATGCCATTCAGCATGCCAATTACCTTAAAAATCGCACGCATACACGATCTCTACTGGACAAGACGGCCTATGAGATGATTCACCATCAAAAACCAAACTTACAAGATGCTCACGAATGGGGGATGGATGTCTATGTCAAAATTAGACAAGACGATAAATTGCTAGCTAGAGCCAAGAAAGCTAAGTGGATCGGTCACTCTGCCCAAAGCAATGGCCATTGTATATATTGGCCGGATAGTCGACAGGTATCTGTGGAGCGGAATATTATATTTGAGGCACCAAAATTGCCCTCAATCACTCCTATTTTACCTACAGATGATCGTGCAATTATTGGGCCAAAGGCCATCAAAAATAGGCCAATACCACCCATGCCGGCACCTATTCAGGCGCCAGTACCATCACATAACCTACAACTGGGTGAGAACCACATTGAAGAAATAATTGAGCGCACACCAGAGAGAGACTTGGAAAATATACAACCGAGTCAAACAGATGTGAGCAGACCTAAGGAAGCTCCTCCACTCAGACAAAGTGAGAGAATTCGTTTATTACATGAAAGAGCTTCAAGGGCCGGCTCTGGTGAAAAATCTCAAGCTGGAGAAGCCTCACATACAAATATAACCACCCTCACTTGCGAAGACATTGAGGATAATGTACTCAATGATATCGGACATAATTCTGATTTTTATATTCAGAACAACAAGGGCGAGAGTGATGTATGTGACTACCTAGCAATAAGCGCCGAACCAATAAATGCCAATGAAGATGATTTTGCATATCTATCAAATGACTTGCAATTGCCTATAATGACTAAAGATGCCCTGAGTAATTCTACATGGAAGACAGCCATGGACACAGAAATCCGATCGCAAATCGACAAAGACACCTGGGAACTCACTAAACCCCCTCCAGGTGTAAATATAGTCGGTAGCAAGTGGACTCATGTGATGAAACATAATCAGATGGGTGATGTAGTACGTGCAAAATCAAGGCTCGTTGCTCAAGGCTTCACGCAAACTTTTGGAGTTGATTACGACGAGACTTATGCAACAGTCGTTCGTATGACATCTTTACGCATCATATGCGCAAAAGCAGCTAGAAATAATTGGCCCATACATCAAATGGACGTAGACGTTGCATATCTAAATGCACCGCTCGAGGAACCTATCTATATGCGCAAGCCGCCTGGATATTTTGAGGAACAACATGAAAACGTATTATTGCTGAAGAAATGCATATATGGGCTCAAGCAATCAGGCAGAGAGTGGTATAAGTGTTTATCGAATGCCCTTTATTCTATTGGATTTACAAAATCAGCCTCAGACGCAGCTGTATTCTATAGATATCGGGCAAATGACTATGCCATCATCGGAGCTGCCGTAGATGATCTTACCATCACAGCTACGGACGACTCTTTATTGCGAGGCATCAAGGAAGATCTCGAAGCCATCTTCAAGATGAAAGATCTTGGAGAAATCCACTGGCTCCTTAATCTGAAGATCGAACGGGACAAATCAGCCGGAACGATCAGCGTCTCCCAAGAAGAATATATTGACAAGATACTTGATCGATTTAACCTACAAGACGCCAAAACACATACCACTCCATTGGATCCTACTTCTAAATTATCAAAAGAACAATGCCCGACTACTGAAGCCAACAAGAAAAACATGGAAAAGATTCCTTACCAACAGGCGATTGGTTCACTCATGTGGGCAGCAGTAGCTACCCGTCCAGATATTTCATTCGCTGTTTCATTACTATCCCAGTTTCTAGAGAACCCGGGAATTGCTCATTGGAATGCAGTTAAAAGAGTATTTAAGTACTTAAAAGGCACGAAAGATAAAAAACTAGTCTTAGGGAAGAGTCGAGACAGCCTAGTAGGGTACTCTGATGCCGACTGGGCTTCACAAGACCACAGACACTCAATATCGGCCTACATATTCCAAATTGACTCCGGGAGCATCTCATGGAGCTGCCAGAAGCAGACGATAGTAGCACTCTCATCTACCGAAGCAGAATTGATTGCTATGACTCATGCCACTAAAGAAGCCATTTGGCTCAAGAACTTCATAACCAAAGTTTTCCAACCCATTAAAAATCCTATTAAAATATATGCTGACAACCAATCAGCTATTACTATAGCTTATGGTAATCAGCAGCACTCGAGGACCAAACACTTCGACATAAGACTCTATATTATCCCAGATACGATTGAGGGGAAGAAGATCACAATCGAATACCTCCCAACCGATCAAATGCTCGCAGACATCCTCACAAAGGGCTTACCAAGACCCAGAGTGAAGATTCTCACCGAAAAACTCGGCATATATTGAGCTTGAGGGGGCATGTAGGGTGCAAACTTGCATCTCACCCCTGAGAGACCAATCTCAATATATTGTAATAATATATCGATTTCAGTATCATTCTGTGCACTTTTGAATTCTCGATTTTTCTCTCATTTATTTGTATTTTTACCCTCAATATTGAGGGAGTCATTGACTTTGTACTATGTACGCTACTTACGGGCGCTTGTCCACGCATGACGTGATGTGCGTGGCCAGCTCCCTGGATTTGGAACCGGCAGCCTGGCTCAAACCTTCGATAGGGTCAAGAGCCGGTTGCAGGGTCTATGCAGGTGAAACACAACCCGCATATGCTTTCCTCCTCAGTTGTTGACTACACTGAGGAGGTGAGTTGTATAATATATTGTACAAGCCTTTAAGGCTAATTTCTCTATTCTTTTGTAAGATAAAATTAAATAGGTATATTTTCCGAATATACACTCAGTTGTTGACTACACTGAGGAGATAAAATTAAATAAATTGCCTCTAAATTCTTCAAACCTACTGCAATTTGCTCATAATCTCATCATGGTGGGTGCACAACACAAAGATGGGGTGCACCCAGCACATGCCGAAGTCTTTCCTCAACACAACACCAGGGCACTGCATATCCCAACAGCCCCACATGTGGGAATGTTGGGAGATGCAATGTACAGGTGGTGGGGGAAGGAAAGGGAGACGTGAGTGTTGAACCAGTCACATGACTGGGTGGTAGTCAACTTTGAAAATTTGCATTGTCGGAATGGCTTATATAAATGCTGACCAATTAGCTTATCTAAAAATGCCCACAAGCACCACAACTGAACTTTATATTATAGATAGAGACTAGTTCTGTAATGTAAAAGTAACTTAACAATCAATCTTACTATCACCCATAATCCACTTGATTATCTAGTACAGTAGGCACACTTATATAAGTTGGTCCAAAGACCACTTAGATGTTTATTCCAAAGAGTAAATCTCCAACCCTTCTACTCAAGTGGAAGGTTTCTTGGTTAAAATATAAAAGGTATGCAAAAACATTATAAAAGAACTAAATCAGAACTTATAGAACATCCATGGAGATACTCCTAGGCAAGAGTAGAATAATAGTTCACACACATAAACTATTATTCTTACATGTAATTGACAAGTTACCTGCCAAGCCCAGACAGGCATTAACTTGCTGTCATCTTATGAGAGAACTTGATTAGGCTTTCTTCAAACCAAAGTTTTATCATGGTCCTCGGGTTACCTCTTTTATGGTTCCAAAACAGAGGGCTACAACATGAACTTTTCAATGTGCCCTAATGCCTTTACTGATGTAGACATATTGAGGGCATTTAAAGATAGTCATATTACTGGTAAGTGGTGCAATAGGTGGGGCAATGTGGCAGCTCTAACAATGGTGAAAACTAGTACAGATTAGTCTCCTCAGTGTAGGGTAAAAACATTATAATAATAATACATAGTACAGATTAGTTTACAAGACCCATTCAGTTCTAGATGTAATTATTAAATACAAAATTCTCACCTCCTCAAAAACACTAAAAAACAAATACTATCTATGTCTCAGCTACCCTTTGTACAAAGTGTTAAGAATAGTAGGTTTTATTTTATTATCTTGCAGACCAAAACTCTATAGGTTGTTGTAGAACAATATTGTTCCTGGTGTTAGAATCAATTGGAGTTTCATTCTAATTTTCACTCAGGGGTAAATAAGTAGGATGCTGTCAAGCTTCAGGAGTGCCAAGGATGCTGGCAGGGAGCAACCAAGTCCTGCAGGCCAAAAGTAGTGGCTTGGCTTCAACCTATTTGTGTGTTGCACCCTACTCTCCATGTGTGCCACCAATTTGTAACAGAAGGGATACTCAGGAGAGTGCTGAAGGTGGCTTCCTAAGTAGAGGACTTTACAGGGAAAAGGGAAGGTAAGGGGCCTAAGCCTAGTCAATACCCAGAATGAGGGAGTATGTAGATGCATGCCCTACTTATATAGGTTAAGAAGCGACATGTGGAATAAGGAATGTGGGAGAATAAGGTATGCAGAGCATGTGGGAGTATTGTCCACAATGATAAAAAATAGAATGGATGAATGTAAACAGGGATAGCATAATAAAAATAGAATAATAGGGATGTGGCCAATGATGGGACAATAGGGAGTGACCGACTATAAAACATTGGGGCCATGGCTGAGGATAACACAAAGACAGAATGTCCCGAGGTAAGACGGGTCAAGGAGTAAGGAGCAGATGGGGTAGGATTAATGGTTGGTAAAATGAGGAAGAGTGGACGAAAGATGGGAACGAGGAATGTGGAGGGTGGATATGCTGAGCCAAGACTGGTGTACCAAGTGACTTGCATGTAGCTTGGTCACTTGTCCATGGAGATACACTGACTGCTCAGTCAGTAGTGCCGAGCTACTGGATATTCAGTACGTGTACTTCACAGATGCCTATATTTTATCTCACTTCAGTCTTTTAACATGAAAGACTGAAGTGAGTATTTTCTATCTGACCCCTGCCCTCCATTTGATTGACACATTTCTCTTAACATAGTTATTCTTTGTCTAGGTAGATAATCTTGACTATAAAATAGTCTTCTGTGTCAAAGACTAAATTATTCTTTGTCTAGTTTTAACATAAAGTGGTTGGTGTCTGTTCCTTAGCTATGTGCCTAATTGTCTATGCAGTAAATCACCACTATCGTAACATTGTGTATGCCTACTGATTGATACTATGGTATTACTAGCTACTTGATGGAGATTGGTATAATATATATAGATAGCAACAAGACAGAAAGTGAGCTACATGATCTCCTATCTGAAGGGCACTACACTCAAATGCTTCAAACCCTACCTGACTAGCAATTCTAACAATGAATTTCAGTAGGCCACTGACTTGGATTGTTTTATCAATAAGCTCCAGATCAACTTTGGCTCATGGGACAAATAAGCCAATGCCAAGTTTGCTCTCAAAAAACTACCCATGTAGAACAATCACAAAGCTACTTGAAAATTTGTCAGGTTTTACAGACTTTCAGCTCTCATTGATTATATTTTAAGTACTGAAGGTGCCAACTGTCAAGCTTCGGTTACTGACAGACTTTGGTACTGCCGAGGGGTGTTGGCAAAAGGTCGGGCGGACTATGGCCAAGTCCTGCAGGCCAAGAGTAGTGGCATTGGCTTCAACGTACTCGTGCATTGTGCCCTACTTGCCGTGCATGCCACTGTATTTGCAACAGATGGATACTCAGGGGGATGCTGATGATGCCGGCCCGAGTCGAGGACTTAACAGAAGAGAAGAAGATAGAAGGGCCTAAGCCTAGTCGATACCCAGAATGAGGAAATATGTACATGCATGTCCTACTTATATAGGTTAAGAAGCGACATGTGGAATAAGGAATGTGGGACAACAAGGTATGCAGAGCATGTGGTTATTGTCCACAATGAATAAAATTAGAACAAGGAATGTAAAGCAGGGATAGAACAATACAGGATAGGATAATAGAGTCGTGACTCAAGATAGGACAATAAGGAGTGGCCGAGTATAAAACAATGGAGTTGTGACTGAGGATAATACAAGGACAGGAAGTCCCGAGGTAAAATGGACCGAGGAGTGTGGATGGCAGATGTGCCGAGCCGAGACCGGTGCACCAAGTGTTATGCTTGCTGCGTGGACACTTGGTTATAGATATAGGATGGTCGCTTGGTCGGCGAAGCCGAATAGACGGGTCTCAGTACATGTACTTGACAGCAACATTGTGTGATCTTGGTGATGAAATTATGAGCAAATATACAGTAGGATTGAGAATTTTCTAGGCAGTCTAAGTAATTTATCTCCTCAGTGTAGTCAACCACTGAGAATATATTCGGGAAATATACCTAAGTAATTTATCTTACAAAAGAAATAAAGGAAAATCAGTCGAGAGGCTTTGTATATTATACTACACTACTCACCTCCTCAGTGTAGTCAACCACTGAGGAGGGAGGCATATGCGAGTGATGTCTCACCTGCATATATCCTACAACCGGCTCTTGACCCTATCGAAGGTTTGAGCCAGGCTGCTGGTCCCTATCCAGGGAGCCGGCCATGCGTGTTGTGCGGTACATGTAGAAGCGCGTGTGAGTACATAGAAAAGAATGAATAACTCCCTCAATATTGAGGGTAAAAATACAAATAAATGAGAGGAAAATTCAGAATTCAAAAGTGCACAGAGTGATACAAAAATCGATATATAAATACAATATATTGAGGTTGGTCTCTCAGGGGTGAGATGTAAGTTTGCACCCTACACGCCCCCTCAAGCTCAATATATGCCGAGCTTTTTGGTGAGAATCTTCACTCTGGGTCCTGCTAAACCCTTTGTGAGGATGTCTGCGAGCATTTGTTGGGTAGGGAGGTATTCGATTTGAATTTTCTTCCTTTCAATTGTATCTCTGATGAAATAGAGTCAAATATTGAAGTGTTTTGTCCTTGAGTGTTGCTGATTTCCATAAGCTATTGTAATAGCTGATTGGTTGTCAGCATATATTTTTATAGGACTTTTTATTGGTTGGAAAACTTCGGTTATAAAGTTCTTGAGCCAGATGGCTTCTTTTGTGGCATGAGTCATTGCAATGAACTCTGCCTCGGTGGATGAAAGTGCCACAATCATTTGCTTCTGGCAGCTCCATGAGATGTTCCCTGAGTCAATTTGAAAGATGTAGGCCGATATAGAATGTTTATGATCTTGTGAGGCCCAGTCAGCATCTGAGTATCCAACTATGCCATCTCGACTCTTCCCTAAGATCAGCTTCTTTTCTTTCATACCTTTTAAATATTTAAATACTCTCTTTACTGCATTCTAGTAAGCGATCCCTGGATTTTCTAAAAACTGTGATAGTAAAGAAACTGCAAACGATATATCTGGACGGGTAGCTACTGCTGCCCACATGAGTGAACCAATCGCCTGACAGTAGGGAACTTTTTCCATGTTCTTCTTTTTGGCCTCAGTAGTCGGGCATTGTTCTTTAGATAGTTTACAAGTTGGATCTAATGGAGTCGTATGTGTTTTGGCATCTTGTAGATTAAAACGGTCGAGTATCTTGTCAATATATGCTTCTTGAGAGAAGCTGATAGTTCCGGCTGATTTATCTCGTTCGATCTTTAGATTAAGGAGCCAATGGATTTCTCCAAGGTCTTTCATCTTAAATATGGCTTCGAGATCTTCCTTGACACCCTGCAGGATTGTATCATCTGTAGCTGTAATAGTGAGATCGTCTACTGCGGGTCCAATAATGGCATAGTCGTTTGCCCTGTGTCTATAGAATACAGCAGCATCTGAGGCTGATTTTGTAAATCCAATAGAGTAAAGGGCATTCGATAAACAGTTATACCATTCTCTTCCCGATTGTTTGAGCCCATATATGCATTTCTTCAGCAATAATACATTTTCATATTGTTCCTCAAAATATCCAGGTGGCTTGCGCATATAAATAGGTTCCTCTAGCGGTGCATTTAGACATGCAATGTCTACATCCATTTGATATATAGGCCAATTATTTCTAGCCGCTATCGTGCATATAGTGTGCAAAGATGTCATGCGAACGACTGGTGCATAAGTCTCATCGTAATCGACTCCAAAAGTTTGTGTGAAGCCTTGAGCAACGAGTCTAGATTTTGCACGAACTACATCACCCTTTTGATTATGTTTCATCCATGGGACCACTTGCTACCAACTATATTCACACCCAGAGGGGGTTTAGTAAGTTCCCAGGTGTCTTTGACGATTTGCGATCGGATCTCAGTGTGTATGGCTGTCTTCCATGTATGATTATTAAGGGCATCCTTAGTCGTTATAGGCAATTGCAAATCATTAGATAGATATGCAAAATCATCTTCATCAGCATTCATAGGTTCAGCACTTATTGCTAGGTAGTTGCATACATCTCTCTCGCTCTTGTTCCTCTCAATATGAGAATTAAGATTTTGTGCGATATCATTGAGTACATTATCCTCAGCGTCTTCGCAAGCGAGGGTGGTTAAATTTGTATGTGTGGCTTCCCCAGCTTGAGATTTATCACCGGAGCCAGCCCTTGAAGCTCTTTCTTGTAGCAAGCAAATTCTCTCACTCCTTCTGAGTGGAGGAGCTTCTTTAGGTCTCCTCATGTCTATTTGACTCGGTTGTATATTTTCTAAGTCTCTCTCTGGTGTGCGCTCGACTATTTCTTCGATGCGGCTCTCACCTGGCTGTAAGTCACGTGATGATACCGGCGCTTGGATGGGTGCTGGTGTGGGTGGTACTGGCTGATATTTGATGGCCTTTGGCCCAGTAATCAAGCAGTTGTCAGTAGGTAAAATAGGAGTTATTGAGGGTAATTTTGGTGCCTCAAATATAATATTCCACTCCACAGATACCCGCCAACTATCTGGCCAGTATATGCAATGGCCATCACTTTGTGCGGAATGATTAATCCACTTAGCTCTCTTGGCTCTAGGTAGGAGCTTATCGTCTTGTTTGATTTTAACATAGACGTCCGTCCCCCATTTGTGAGCATCTTGTAAATTCAGTTCTTGATGGTGTATCATCTTATAGGGCATCTTGTCCGGTAGAGCTCGTGTATGTGTGCAATTTTTAAGATAGTTGGCATGCTGAATGTCATATCCCCATAGGAATTTAGGGAGATTAGAATCTAGAAGCATTGCACGGGTCTTTTCGACCAGTGTGCGGTTTAGGCACTCGGCGACTCCATTCTGCTCAGGAGTATCGTGAACGGTATATCGGTGTCGAGTACCTTGTTTATCTAGATAGTTATTGAATTCAGCACTTGTATATTTGCCCCCTCTATCTGAGAGAAGTGTTTTGATGCGTGCATTCCTCTGCCGAAACATTATTGCCTCATACAATTTGTATTTGGCAAAAACTTGATCTTTTGTGCTCATGAGATAGAGCACAGATTCCCTTGAGTGATCATCCATGAAGGAGACATAGTAGGACTTTTTGTCAATAGTATTATGTCTTGCCGGTCCCCATACATCAGAAAATATTTTATCACCAACTTTCTTCAAATACTCACTTGATTCTTTTGGGAGCGGTTTGCATGTAATCTTACCTCTAATACACACATCACAGGTAAATTTATCTCTAGCCTGTGAATGCTCTAGGCCGTAAACCATGCCACGATCCATCAGGCGCTTGAGGGTCTTATATGATATGTGCCCTAGCCTGCGGTGCATTTCTATGGCGGTTAGGCATAGCTTAGTGGAATGTTGAGTTGACTGGTTGTCCAATCGATATAGGCCGTGTAGTTTAGGTGCCTGTAATAAAATATGGCCAGACGAATTCTTTATAGTGCATTTTTGTGATTCAAACTCTGTCCGGTTACCGGCATCGTCGCATCGGCCTATGGAAATAAGGGTGAAGGCAATTTTAGGAGCATATAGTGTATCTTTCAATGTCAACATGACTGCTTTCCCTCTCACTCTAGTTGTTATCTTGAGTTGACCGCTTCCATATGCATCAAAGCTGCCTTGATCGGCTGCTCGAATCGTGCGTGGTGTAGGGAAGCTTCTGTAGTTCTCAAGCATGTTTTTATGAGGCGTCATTGATGAGATTATGAGTGAATTGCAGTAGGTTTGAAGAATTTATAGGCAATCTATTTAATTTTATCTCCTCAGTGTAGTCAACAACTCAGTGTATATTCGGAAAATATACCTATTTAATTTTATCTTACAAAAGAATAGAGAAATTAGCCTTAAAGGCTTGTACAATATATTATACAACTCACCTCCTCAGTGTAGTCAACAACTGAGGAGGGAGGCATACATGGGTTGTGTTTCACCCGTATATACCCTGCAACCGGCCTTTGACCCTATCGAAGGTTTGAGCCAGGCTGCCGGTTCCAAATCCAGGGAGCTGGCCACATGCGTCGCGTCGTGCGTGGGTAAGCGCCCGTAAGTAGCGTACGTAGTAAAGAATGAATAACTCCCTCAATATTGAGGGTAGAAATACAAATAAATGTGAGAAAAATTCAGAATTCAAAAGCGCACAGAATGATACTGAAATCGATATATAATTACAATATATTGAGATTGGTCTCTCAGGGGTGAGACGCATGTTTTCACCCTACAGTCATGTGAGAACTAGCTCCTGTATCTAGAATTATTGTATTGCCAGTTCTGTCTCTGATGAAGGCGGCACAATCATAATTGATGAATGCCATAGATCTGTCATTGTCTCCTCCAGAAGACTCATCTTCATCAGCTACGTTGGCTTTGGCCTTTCCTTTCCCTTTTCCTTTTATCTTTTTGAACTTAAATCTTTTCTTCTGCCTAGGCCCTTGGCCTTCTCTGCCACCGCCTTTAGCCCAACACATCTCGGCAGTGTGTCCAGGCTTTTTACAGTTGGTGCATATATGCACCTTCTTATCTGCAGTACCCACGAAACCTTGATCCTCATGAGTGAGGGACAATGTCCTGCACCTATCATATTGGGATTTAAGTACCCAGATTATATTATCCGGATCCAATGGCTTTCCAACTTTCTCAAGAGAGGTCGTGAGGGCATTCCTGACTGATTCATAGGAAGGTGGCAATGAGGATAATATTATATCAAGGAATTCTTCTTCAGAGATCTTAGCTCCCATGTCATTGAGTCCTGCTGTCAAGCCCACAACACCGAGTACCAACTCACTTGGGAATACCAACCAACCGGCCCTCACCCGCATTATCTCGCACCACCGCATGGCCTCGGCTCGGCACATCCGGTACATCGTATGGACCACTCCCCTCGTACACCCCCTTTCATTGTTCCTTCACTCCCTATCCACTCCTTTACCCGTTTCCCCCGAACAACATGACGGCCACTCATTGTCCTGGCCATTGCCATTGTTTTATCTTAGGCCGTCCTCTATTGTTCTTTTCCTGCCCACCATTTCATTATCTTATTTTCAGCTATACTCTATTATTCTAATACCGCCTACATTCCTTATTCTATTTCTGATCACTGTGGACAATGCCTCCATGTGGTTGCCTCATACCTTATTGTTTCCATTCCTTACGCCACCCTGTTCCACATCTTGCTTCTTAACTATAAAAGTAGCGGGATGTATGTAGATAGTTCTTCACTCAGAATATCAATTGATTTGCACCCCTTTGCCCGCTCTCTATTTCTAAAGTCCTTCGCTCGAGCTGACGCCCTCGGCATCCCCTCAAGGCTCCTCTCGCTATCCAAATTAGTGGCATGCATGGAAGAGCAGGGCGCAATGCAAGAGCACGTTGAAGCCTAGCCACCCCATAACGGTTTGCAGGACTTAACCGATATCTCGGCGTCACCAAATCTTGACAGTATATTCTGAGTCAAACTGCTTTCCGTGTCACTTCCATTCTTACGATCATGCCCCCACGAACTAGATCCACAGCCCGTATGGATGACAATCGGCTCACCCCCACAGTAACCCAACGAAGGGAGCGCAAAGCCTCTGGTACCCCGCCCCTTCTCATTGCTTACACCTTGCCGACGATAGAACTACGGCATCTCGCCTCCCCCTTCGAGCAAGAACCACGCATCGAAGAGGTGGTTGACGACCAAATCGAATACGAAGATTATGATAACGACGACCAAGCACCCCATCCGGCAGAGGACAAACCTGGTCCAGTACACTACGACACAGATGCTGAAACCGAGGAACAACCTCAGCACCCCCGACAGGGAAACATGCCTGAACCTCCCCATACCCCGACAGCTGCGCCCTCTCAGCCCGCGGTTGCACCCCGTCAGCCCGCAGCCGCACCTCCGCACCCTGCGGCCGCACCCCCTCCGTCCGCGGCTATACCGCCGCAGGCCAGGCAAGCTCCCCGAGCCTGGCCAGCCCCACTGCCCAGGCAAGCTCCGCAAGCCGGGCCATTTCATAGGGCCAGGGTTCCCGTGAACCTGGCCAACAATCAAGATCTGCTAAATGCCATTCTCAAACTCGGCAGGACCGCTCGGAACCACCGACAAGACGGTCAAGCCGCCAGAATGTGAGAACCAGAACCCTTCGATGGAACCGACCCAAAGAAATTAAAGGGTTTCATCTTCCTCTGCAGAATGAATTTCCACACCCAGCCTAACTCGTTCTCCGACGATAGGCAAAAAGTCAACTACATGGTCTTCTACCTGAAAGGAACAGCTCTAGAATGCTTCGAGCCATACCTGACAGGTAATCCCAATACGGAACCCCATTGGACCAGCGACCTGGAGCTCTTCATCGACGAACTACAGATCAACTTCGGCTCTTGGGACGAGAGAGCCGACGCTGAGACGGCCCTCGAAACTAACCATGCAAGACAACCACAAAGCAACTCGGTTCTTTGTGGAACTTTACAGGCTCGCGGTGTTTGTCGATTACAATGACAATGCCCTCCTCCGCAAAGCGTATATGGCACTGCCGAAGCACATCAAAGATGGCCTCATCGATTTCGACAAACCCCGTACACTCGACGAACTCTGAAATCATGTTCAACGAATCGATATGAGGTATTGGGAACGAAAATCCGAACAGTCTGCGGAGGGCAGCAATGAGCCGAAGAAAGATACCAGATCAGACAAGCCTGGCAACAGATCCACCTTGGACAACCGCCAGCAACATAATAGCAATGATAACAGCAGCAAGGACGCGTCCAAGAAAAAGGATGGGAAAACGCCCGACCCACCCGAGTATACCAAAACTCTCGGAAAGGATGGCAAACTTCTCCCGACCAAACGCCAGAGACGCATGGACCACAACCTGTGTCTCCTCTGTGCTGCCAGTGATCACAAAGTCACCGAATGCCCAAAGGCAACCAAAGCCCGCGTGACCACCACTTCCGACTCCGTCTCACAGGCATCTGATGCCGAGGACGCCAGTGCTGAGGACTCAGCAACGGCGACCGAAGACTAGCCCGCCACCCGCCAGCCTCTGAGCACACCGAGAGTTGCGTTGACTCGGTAGATGCCAGTATTAGAAGTTTAGATCAATGCTCCTATGCCCCCAAACTTTCCTTTAAATTTCTCAGTCATTATCCGTTCATAGTTAGACTCTTATGTTATTTCACCTTAGAATTCGTTGATCTAGTACTGCTACATTCGGTCGTTACTGAATACATAGACATGTCATCACTAGATACTCCGATAGGACAACCTGTCCACTCATCCGTTATCACGTCACTAGATCCGTCGGTCGGCAATATTCGGTCACAACTCGCTCACCCACTATAATCCATTGATTAACAGGGTATTGGGCAGTACTATGCTCCGTCACGCCACTAACGCCTTTAGGTGCATCCGATGGCCTCGGTCCAGTCGGCACATGCCACTGCTCCAAAAGCCTCACCCAGGATCCTGCTCCGTCGCCGGGAACTCCGCCAAAGGGTTCCTAGCTGAGGCCTCTCGGTCAGCGTCGCCATTCGGCACGTTTCAGCCAAGGTCTTCTCCGTCCGTCCTCATTCCGTTCCTGTTTATCCGATTTGCATAATTGCATGCTTACTCCTTGTAGAGGATGGGACGTCTACCTAAACAGGGGGGGTAGCAACCAAACAACCCTACGAACCTCTCCTCCCGAGGAAATCCCCTTTCCATTCACTCTTTATCTCGACCTTAATTCCTACCCATCCCGACACACTATTCCCGATAAAATTAATTCCTCCGTCCAACCTGACCGAATCTGCCAAAACGAACATCGGCAAATTCACTTGTTTTCTTCTGCTCACATATTTCTATTTCCTTCCTTATCCTTCTTTAAGGAGAAAAACAAAATCTATTAATTATCTTTCAAGGTTTCATCTATCACCATCTCCTCATCCTGCTCTTTACCCTTGTCCTTCCCTTGTTCCTCACCCTCATCATCTTTCAATTGATCCTTGCCTGGATCCTCACCCCCCAACTCCTCCGCAACAACCGCCATCACCGGCACTGCCGACTCCCCGCGCAGAACCAGACTCTGGTTCATGAGGACCATCGTACGGCTCATGAACCTCACCTCCTCCACCAACTCGAAGAGTAGTTGGTTCAACCTTGACCTCTCTTGGAGGATGTCCTCCCAGATCTCGGCAAGCTTCCGCGACCCCGACCCCACAGGCGGGGGGACTTCCACCACCATCTCATGCCTGCTTGGCTGTATGGCCACCGGCTGTTCGCTCGGTCACATCGTAACGGCCCTCCTCGGCCTCTTCATCGGCCGCTCCTCTTCCGTCTCCTCCCCACTCTCTTCCTCACTCTCACCTCCTCCACCAACTCGAAGAGTAGTTGGTTCGACCTCGACCTCTCTTGGAGGATGTCCTCCCAGATCTCGGCAAGCTTCCGCGACCCCGACCCCACGGGTGGGGGGACTTCCACCGCCATCTCACGCCCGCTCGGCTGTATGGCCACCAGCTGTTCGCTCGGTCGCATCGTAACGGCCCTCCGCGGCCTCTTCATCGGCCGCTCCTCTTCCGTCTCCTCCCCACTCTCTTCCTCACTCTCACTCTCCGACTCCACCTCTTCCCTACTCCTCACCTTGCGCTGCCGAGGCGCCGCCAAGCTGCATTTCACCCGGCACGCATTGCAGCATCCGCACGCCGCACCCACATTCCTAACGGAGCAGGCCTCTCCGCATTCCCTGCAATGATCACAAGGAGGGCGAAGAGAGGGCGATGACTCCCGGGTCGGCTTCTTTTTGAACTAATAAAAAATAAGTAAAAAGACACAAAAAACACAAACTCTGCGTACCTGGGTCCCCCTCGGCCTACCTCTCCTACTCGGCCCCGCATCCACATCCATACCCCTCTTATGCGCCGTCACCTTCGGCACATCCGGGCTTTCGGGATCTTCACCAGCTTTGAGACCCACGTTCTTGAGTGCCTTGACCCGCCCCGCAAGGTCCTGGCTGACCTCCACGTTCCCTTTCTCCTCGAGAGCCTGAGTCACTGCCCGCTGGGCCAAATGAACCCGTTTTTCCTCGGCTGCCTGGACAGTCTCCCAAGCCAGACGAGCAGCCTTGGTTGCCGTCTTGTATGCTTCCTTAGCGGCCTTTTCTGCCTGTTCCGCCTCCACTTTTGCCTTTTCGGCAGCCTCTTCATCTGCCTTCAGCTGAGCCGTGGCAGCCGTCTCTCGCTCCTGTTGACGCTGTTGCTCGAGCCGTTTCTTTTCGACCTGCTCCTTTTCGTCATCGGTTATGGCACCGATTTTTCGCCCTGATCCTTTGATGGGAGTAAAGAACAAGGCTGATGAGAAGCCTGGGAATTTTCCCAAACAAAACCGTGACATCACACTGACACCCAGAACTCTATTTTAACTCCGCTTACTGGCTTCATGGGTTCAGCCGCTAGAGGGGGGATACTGTCAAGCCCGCAACACCGAGTACCGACTCACTCGGGAATACCGACCAACCGGCCCTCACCCGCATTATCTCGCACCACCGTGCCGCCTCAGCTCGGCACATCCGGTACATTGTATGGACCACTCCCCTCGTACACCCCCTTTCATTGTTCCTTCACCCCCTATCCACTCCTTTACCCGTTTCCCCCGAACAACATGACGGCCACTCCACATCTTGCTTCTTAACTATAAAAGTAGCGGGATGTATGTAGATAGTTCTTTACTCAGAATATCAATTGATTCGCACCCCTTTGCCCGCTCTCTATTTCTACAGTCCTTCGCTCAAGCCGACGCCCTCGGCATCCCCTCAAGGCTCCTCTCGCTATCCAAATTAGTGGCACGCACGGAAGAGCAGGGCGCAACGCAAGAGCACGTTGAAGCCTAGCCACCCTGTAACGGTTTGCAGGACTTAACCGATATCTCGGCGTCACTGAATCTTGACACCTGCATAGAGATCTTGAGCCCTATCAAGGTGTTCTCTGAGATCATCATCCTCCGAGCACTTCATGTTCCTGTCAGGGGACGACCCTCTTTAAACTCCAGTCCAACCCCGAGGTTCCATTACAAAACCCGATCAGTTCCGAGGCCTGATACAGGTCCGAAGTCCTACTTCGAACTCCGACCAACTCCGAGGCTAAAAAGCCCAGAAACCACCGAGTGGAGACAGAAAGGCCTTAACACATGATGACTAGAACTCGGAACAGATACCCGAACCTCGGACTTAGTACCAAGAGATTGGCATTATAACTCCGATGTATTGATTTGTAAGCTAGTGCACAGACCACCCATATAAAGGGTATAAAAGGGGCTCACCAGCAGCGGGATCCTTAGACTTTCCTCTTTGGATTCCCCCTGCTTAGGTGAGGGCTCCACATGTATTTAGGTAGTAAATAATTAAACAACTTTGGATTCCCCCTGCTTAGCTCGCCTCCGAGATATACCTCGGGGCTGTAAGAGGGTTGCCCTTACAGTTCCGGAGTTGTCTCTGGATCCTGGTGACAACCATCTTTGGTTTCTTCGTCATCTCAGTTACCAGAGTATCCCAGATCTCTTTCACATTATTTTTCTTTTCTAGCATTAAAGCTAGTGACTCTGACATGGATGCCAATATTTGAGTCTTGACAAGCCCTTCTCTGGCCAGCCACTTTTCAAGTCTCTCCTCAGCCTTCTCTACCTTGGCCTCCTCATCATCTGTGAGGACATGTGCTTTGGGAAATTTAGGAGGATCAAGTGGTCGGTTGGCTTTGCCTTCTATGTGTTTCAATAATTTTTTGGACTCAAAATAGCTCATGAGTTGAGCTCTCCACAGAGACCAATTAGATCCATCTGTAGATAGCCTCCCCATGGTCAATGGGACTTTCTCTATATGGTCTGCGGGGCCCATAACCTTGATGGGATTATGAGCAAATTGCAGTAGGTTTGAAGAATTTATAGCCAATCTAAGTATTTTATCTCCTCAGTGTAGTCAACCACTGAGATATATTCGGAAAATATACCTAAGTATTTTATCTTACAAAAGAAATAAAAGAGAAATTAGCCCTGAGGCTTTGTACATAATATTATACAACTCACCTCCTCAGTGTAGTCAACCACTGAGGAGGGAAATATACGCAGGTCATGTTTCACCCGCATATACCCTGTAACCAGCCCTTGACCCTATCGAAGGTTTGAGCCAAGTTACTGGTCCCTATCCAGGGAGCCGGCCATGTGCGTCGCGTTGTGTGTGGACAAGTGCCCGTAAGTAGTGTACATAGAAAAGAACGAATAACTCCCTCAATATTGAGGGTAAAAATACAAATAAATGAGAGGAAAATTCAGAATTCAAAAGCGCACAGAGTGATACTAAAATCGATATATAATTACAATATATTGAGATTGGTCTCTCAGGGGTGAGAGCAAGTTTTCACCCTACAAATAATGCAATGACCACACAAGCACAAAATCTGATATAATTGATCATGATAGCCCTGCATCTTGGCTTGAGGTCACTCACCAGGATGATTGTGTAATTCTCAATATTGGCCAAGATATTAATTATTTGAAATAATCAAACATGTGAACAGTTTTGTCCCCTCTATTTTTTTTCATCAAAAAATGGTATATATTAGTATTTGGTATAGCCTCCATTTGCCCTCATCACAGCCTGCACCCTCCTAGGCATACTCTCAATTAACTTCTGACACACCTCAGGCTCTATCTTGTTCCATTCTCAAGTACACATATGGAGTATCTGGTAACTTGGTACTGCTGACCAAGCAATCAGTCTATGTCCACATGCAAGTGACAAAGCTGCATGCAAGTCACTTGGTACGCTGGTCTCGGCTCAGCACATCCACCATCCACATTCCTCATTCCCATCCCTTATCCACTCCTTCCTCATCCATTGTCCATTAATCCCACCCCACCTACTCCTTATTTCTCAGCCCATCTTATCTCGGGACATCCTGTCCTTGTTTTATCCTCAGCCATGACCCTATTGTTTTATAGCCGGTCACTTCCTATTGTCCTATCCTTGGCCACATTCCTATTATCCGATTTTTATTGTTCTATTCTCATTTACATTCTTTCAATCTATTCTTGATAATTGTGGATAATGCCTCCACATGCTCTGCATACCTTGTTGTTCTCCATTCCTTATTCCACATCTCGCTTCTTAATCTATATAAGCAGTGCATGCATGTAGATAGTTCCTCATTCTGGATATCAACTTGGGATAGGCCTCCTTGTCCTCTCTCCTCCCATCTGAAGTCCTCCCTCAGGCTGGCACCCTTGGCACCTTCATGGGTACCCCTTCTCTCAGAAATCAGTGGCACGCATGGAAGGTAGGGCACAACACATAAGTACGTTGAAGCCAAGCCACTGTAATCGGTCTCCAGGACTTGACTGACCCCTGACGGGATCGTTGGTATTTCCGATGCCTGACATTCCACCTGAACCCTGTTCCACAACTCATGCACTCAATTAGGGGGGTTTTCATAGTCAGAAAGGCATTTTTTTGACAATAGTCCCAAGGTGTTCAATGGGATTCAGGTCAGGAGACTGAGCTGGCCACTTCATGACCTCATAACTATGGTCAGAAAACCATTGGGTGGCCTTCTTGCATGTGTTCTTGGGGTAATTATCCTGTTGGAAAATGATGTCAGTAGAATCTTTACTATAATACTCCAGGCTAGCTGAAAGATCTTCATCCAAAATCTCTTTGTACAACTCCCCATCCATCCTCCCATCAATTTTGACCGTATATCCAGATCCTTCCTACAGCATACAACCCTACACCATCACAGAACCTCTATGAAACTTCAGTGTTCCCTCAACCAGCCTATCATTCAAAGGCTCTCCAGCCTTTTTATAGACCCACCTCCTTCCCTATGACCCCAAGCAATTGAATGTGGTCTCATCTGACTAGACAACATGCTTCCAGTCCTCTACAGTCCACTGTCAAGCTGTCATACTTTGGTAATGCCGAGGATGCGGATGGGTCACAGCCAAGTCCTGCAGGCCGGAAGTAGTGGCTTTGGCTTCAATGTACTTGTGTGTTGCACCCTACTTGCCATGTGTGCCACCAATTTTGGGACAGAGGGGGTACTTGGGGGGTGCCGAAATTCTGGCCCAAGTAGAGGACTTTACAGAGGAGAGGGAAGGTAAGGGGCCTAAGCCTAGTTGATACCCAGAATGAGGAAGTATGTACATGCATGCCCTACTTATATAGGTTTAAGAAGCGACATGTGGAATAAGGAATGTGGAACAATAAGGTATGCAGAGCATGTGAGAGTATTGTCCACAATGAGTAAAATTAGAATGAAGAAATGTAAACGGGGATAGAATAATAAAAAATAGAATAATAGGAACATGGCCAAGGATAAGACAATAGGGAGTGCCTGACTATAAAACAATGGTTGCGGCCGAGGATAAAACAAGGACAGGAAGTCCCAAGGTGAGGTGTATCGAGGAATAAGGAGCAGGCCTGGTGTTAAATCCGCATGTCGGTGCTTAGCTAGAGGCTTCTGGGAGGGTTTCTGGAGGGTTCCAAATGATTTCCAAAGGGGGGTTCGTACTCTGGGGATGGAGGGACTAAGGGTCACAGACTTGGGATTGGAATCAGAATGGGGACGGAAAGTCAGGAGCGCCGGGGGTCTTGAGACTAGGGAATGGCACGGGTCACCCACGGGTCAAATGTGGGTGACCCGCACCTGACCCATGGGAAACCCGAACCCATCAACCCATGGGTTTTTTCCCACGGGTCGACGGGTCTCAGGTGCGTGCTGCACCCGCATGCAATACGTCGTGTACGTGGCGGCACATATGTCACGTTCGTCACGGTGCATGCGCATACGTCACATATGTGGCGACGCATACATGGCGGCATGTACGTCACGTTCATCATGGCGCATGCACATACATCGTGTACGTCGCATACATGGCCGCATGTGTGCATACGGGCGTTGCATACGTCGCGTTCGTCGCAGCACATGCGCATATGTCGCATACGTGGCGGCGCATACGTCGCGTTCATCACGGTGTGTGCGCATACGCCATGTATGTCACGTTCGTCATGCGTATGCACATACATCGCGTACGTTGCGTATGTGGCAGCGCGTGCATGTAACGGGCGTTGCGTACGTCGCAGCACGTGCGCGTACGTCATGTATGTCGTGTTCGTGGCATACGGCACATTCATCGCGTTTGGGGCATCGTGTTCATGTCGGCGCATGCACGTACGCGTTCGTTGTGTTCGTGTCGGAGTTGACGCCCCGGGTTGGGCCCGGGTCACAGGTGCTCGCGGCTTGACCTGCACCCACACCCAAGGACACCCGACCCGGTGACCCATGCAGGTTGGCCTGACCCATGCATTTCCCTACTTGAGACTGTTCACGGTATAGGGTGGTACAAGTGGTTCGAGGTCACAGGGACTTGGCTTCAACTTATGTGTTGTGCCCTCCTCGATTGTCTGTCTCTAATTTTGGAGAGTCGGAAAGTTTACCGGAACTTAATCGGAAACTATGACGCAGAATTAAGTTGATATTTGTACTAGCGAATAGTCCAGTCGACTGGTGACTTATATACATATATCTAGTCTTGTACTATCTTTTACCAAGTAAAGACAAGGGGGGGAAGAGAGTACAAGGGGCAATATAAAACGAAGAACAAAGGAGTGAGGTATGTGTCAAGTCCATGTACCAAGACCCATCCGCCGGCAGTACCGACCGAGCAACCATCCTAGATCCACGCACAAGTGACCACGCCACATGCACATCACTTGGTATGCCGGTCTCCACTCGGTACCTCCACCACCCATATGCCCACCCCTTGGTCCGTCTCACCTTGGGACTTCCTGTCCTTGTACTATCCTCAGTTACAAGCCTTGTCTTATAGTCTGGCACCTCCTATTGTCCTATCTTTGGACACATTCTATTATTCTGTCCTTCATTGTTCTATCCCCGCTTTGCATTCCTTGTTCTAATTTTATTCGTTGTGGACAATAACCGCATGCTCTGCATACCTTGTTGTCCCACATTCCTTATTCCACATGTCGCTTCTTAACCTATATAAGTAGGACATGCATGTACATATTTCCTCATTCTGGGTATCGACTAGGCTTAGGCCCTTCTACCTTCTTCTCTTCTGTTAAAGTCCTCGACTCGGGCCAGCATCATCAGCATCCCCCCGAGTATCTGTCTGTTGCAAATACAGTGGCATGCACGGCAAGTAGGGCACAATGCACGAGCATGTTGAAGCCAATGCCACTAGTCTTGGCCTGCAGGACTTGGCCATAGTCCGCCCGACCTTTTCGCCAACACCCCTCGGCAGTACCGAAGTCCGTCAGTATCTGAAGCTTGAGAGATGACTAGAACCTGGAGTGAATGCCCGAGCCTCGGACTTAGTACCAGGAAGTTGGCTCTACAACTCCGATGTATTGATTTGTAAGCTAGTGCACAGACCACTCACCTAAAGGGTATAAAAGGGGCTCGCCAGCAGCGGGATCCT
>QLPG01016025.1:0-10127 GCA_003314385.1 Gomphus sp. MG54 | reverse complement strand
TATGCAGAGCATGTGGTTATTGTCCACAACAAATAAAATTAGAATAAGGAATGCAAAGCGGGGATAGAACAATAAAAGACAGGATAATAGAATGTGTCTGAAGATAGGACAATAGGGAGTGGCCGAGTATAAAACAATAGGGTCATGACCGAGGATAATACAAGGACAGGAAGTCCCAAGGTGAAACGGTCCGAGGAGTGTGGATGGCAGATGTACCGAGCTGAGACCAGCGCACCAAGTGTTATACATGCAGTGTGGACACTTGTACGTGAACGTAGGATGGTTGCTTGTCAGCACTGGCGAATAATCAGGACCTCAGTACATGTACCTGACAGCTATAACCCTATTGTTTTATAGTCAGTCACTTCCTATTGTCTTATTCTTGGCCACATTCCTATTATCCTATCTTCATTGTCCTATTCTTGTTTACCTTCTGTCAAGTACATGTACTGAGTATCTGGTAGTTTGGCAGTGCTGACCAAGCAGTTAGACTACACCCACACACAAGTGTCTAAGCCACATGCAAGTCACTTGGTACACTGGTCTTGGCTCAGCACATCCACCATCCATATTCCTCATTCCCATCCCTCATCTACTTTCCCTCATTCACCACCCATTGATCCCACCCTGTCCGCTCCTTATTCCTCAATCTGCCTTACCTTGGGACATTTTGCTCTTGTTCTATCCTTGACCATGACTGTTTTGGAACCATTGATGATTTAACCCAAGAAGTGTGACAAAACTTTGGTGTGATAAAAGTCTGATCAAGATCTCTGACAAGATGATAGTAAGTGAATGTCAGTCTGGGTTGTTGTCCAAAAAGAATTGTTTAGAGGGGGCCTTGGCAGGTACCTTGTCAATTACATATAGGAATAATAGTTTATGATCGTAAACTATTATTCTACCCTTGCCTGGGATTATTTTCACAGATGTTCTATACATCTGATTTAGTTCTTTTACTATGTTTTTGCATACCTTTGTGTTTTTAACCGAGAAACCTTCCACTTTGGTAGAAGGGTTTGAGATTTACTCTTTGGAATAAACCTCTGTCAACAAGTCTTTGGACTTGTTGATTTGGCACTAGTCTTTGGACCAACGTACCTAAGAGTGCTTGCTGCACAAGATAATCCAATGGACTATGGGTGAAAGTAAGATTGATTGATTAATGCTACAGAACTAGTCTCTATATATACTAATTCTAAGCTGATTATGTAATTACCCAATAAGGCAAGACTTTCCTGAAATTAGTGGAAGGTTGTGGAAAGGAATGGAAAGTCCTAGAAGCCTGTGGCCATTACGAGTCACCCTATGAGTCACTATATGAGTCACTAATGAGTCATATTCCCATGACTGGTAGTCTCATGACTGGTCAAATCACGAAATATTAATAGTATGTGAGTCGTGCTTCTGGGCTGACCTTATATGTAATAGTTATTATATAAACCTAGGAATTTGTTGTACAATTGAGTCTTGAGAGCTTGAACCAGCAGTTTGGTGCCATTTTCCATGTGTAAGTGTTTGGTGCCTGGCTTTGGGTCCTTGTGGGTCTGAAATAGAAATAAGCAAAAAATAGAAGTGTTTTTGGAGGTTTTCCTTGGCCTTGAAGAGCTTGATGATTTAAGAGTTAATTACTTGAAGGTAATTCACTCTTAGATGGCCGGCCAAAACATTATGATATTTTTTTGGTAGTCCAAATGAGACTGATTTATGTTGAATTATTCCTTGGAGGAGAGGTTTGGATTCCTACATATAGAGCCGGTGGAGAAGTGTCCAGACTTCAAGGGATCATCCCCTATTCCCTAACAATGACCCCATTGTTTTATAGTTGGTCATTCCCTATTGTCCTATCCTTGGCCACATTCTTATTATTCCATTCTCATTGTTCTATCCCTGTTTACATTCCTCCATTCTATTTTTTTGCTCATTGTAAACAATACCCACATGCTCTGCATATGTTATGGCCCATGCTGCCAATAAACCTACATTAAACCCCACAACCACCCACACCATTTCCGGGACCTTTCCAACCGCTTGTTATAGCCCATGCTTTCAACAACCCACACTAACCCCCACAACCACCCTCCCCTATTCCGAGACCTTTCCGACCAAAAGGACAAAGGATTGTTTTCCATAATCCCCATCCCCAACAAGTCCGACCGAGAAACCGCGTTCCCGCTCCCGTTCCCATCATGACCGAGACACCATCCCCGAGTCCGTCTCCAACCAAAGACTCAATACTTTGATAACCGACATGCAGGACCATCGCGTACCTCACTCCCTTGTTTTCTCTTTTATATTGACCCCTTGTACTCCCTTTTTCCTTGTTTTATGACCGGCAAAGATAGTACAAGGATAGTCACATGTATATAGTCTCCCAGTCGACTAGACTGTTCGCTAGTACGAATATCAACTTAGTCCACCACCCAGTTTCCGATTCATTTCCAGTAAACTTCCGTCTCCTCTCTGAAATTAGGGACAAACAATCGAGGAGGGCACAACACATAAGTTGAAGCCAAGTCCCTTCGACCTCGAACACTACAGCGACCGGATTGAACCAATCTGCGACCAACCCTAAGCTCCCGGCGCTTCCATCCCCGTCCGTAGTCCGTCCGACTTCCGTCTTCGGTCCTCGACCCTATTACAGATCTCCAAACCGACCCGGATAGCCCTTTTGGGAGTACTAGCTAAGCGCCTGACACACGGACTTAACAGTATATTCGTACTCACACTCCTGATCGTCATGGGTTTAAGACCAATCACGTGTTCACAAGCCCTACAGACAATCACCCAGGCGTCTGCCTGCCACGCGTCCATCCCCCGAGAACTACCCATCCTTGGACCAAGTTTTCAGATGCCTCAGACCCCCACGCACCCCCCGGAACCCTTTTCAGACTCCAGATTCTCGAACACGGACTTACGACCACGCTCGAGTATGACCAACCCGTTCCTCGTAAACCCCCCGGTGACCAACCAACCGTCACCCCCAGAGATGCCCTCCAGTTCAGGATCATCCTCAGCAGTACCGACCATGTCCAGATCATCATCCACGGTTGCACCTCGCATCTCCCCCTTTCGTACCACCACTGTTCGCACCACCATCACGTGCTGCCCCCCCACAGGCTGCACCACCATTTGTTGCACCACCCCCTGCCATACCACCACCCGCTGCACCACCACCCGTTGCCCAGCCCCACCTCATACCACCCGCCACAGCACCACCCCCTCCACCACCAGGAGGAGCCCCCGCTATAGGGCCAAACAATGTGCCCAACCTCACCCAGGCCATCGCCATGTTAGCAAGCAATCTGGCCTCCCCTAGAAGATTAGCCCCCGATGCCACCAAGGTTCGAGACCCGGATCCCTTCGACGGATCCGATTCAAGGAAGCTACAAGCCTTTTTAGTGCAGTGTATGCTGAACTTCCATGACCACCCTGACGCTTTCGACTCCAACAGCGCCAAGGTAACCTATGTGTTATCGTACCTGACCGGTACCGCCCTGGACTGGTTTGAACCAGCCCTCACCGCCCCCGACGAGCCAGACTGGCTCTACGACTATGACGAGTTCGTTTCTGAACTCAAGACCAACTTTGGACCCCATGACCTGGAAGGAGAGGCCGAAGCGGACCTCAAAAACCTCCGCATGCGCGACAACCAGCACATCACGAATTATGTAGTTGAATTCAACTGACTAGCCACCTGCATCCACTGGGGCGATGCCGCACTCCGCCGGCAATTCTACAATGGACTTCCCGGTAGGATCAAGGACGAGATCTCTAGAGTAGGAAAACCGCATTCCCTACTCCAACTCCGCCTCCTATCTCAGTCCATCGATGCTCGTTTGTTATAGCCCATACCTTCAACAACCCCCACAACCACCCCTCCTTATCCCGAGACCTTTCCGACCGAAAGGACGAAGCATTGTTTTCCGTAATCTCCGTCCCCGACAAGTCCGACCCAGAGTCCACTGTCCGCTTCCGATCCTGTCACGACCGAGACACCACCTCTGAGTCCGTCCCCGACCGAGACTCAATACTTTGATAACCGACGCGCAGGACTATCGCGTACCTCGTTCCCTTGTTCTCTCTTTTACATTGACCCCCTTGTACTTCCTTTTCCCTTGTTTTATTCCCGGCAAAAGATAGTACAAAGACAGTCGCATGTATATAGTCTCCCAGTCGACTAGACTGTTCGCCAGTACGAATATCATCTTAGTCCACCCAGTCCTGACTCACTCCGGTGAATTTCCTTCTCCTCTCCGAAATTAGGGACAGACGATCGAGGAGGGCGCAACACATAAGTTGAAGCCAAGTCCCTTCGACCTCGAACATCTCAGCAACCGGATTGAACTATTCCGTGACCTACCCTAAGTTTCCGGCGCCTCCGTCTCCATCCGTAGTCCGTCCGACCCCCGTCTCGGTCTTCAGCCCCATTACGGACCTTCGCACTAACCCAGAAAACCCATTCGGAAGTACTAGCTAAGCGCTTGACACGCGGACTTAACATCGTTACTGGGAACGTCGATCAGAAGTCGCCAGAGAATCTGCCTCAAACCGGAACTTCGACCGCCCATATGATAGAGGAAGAACCTCCATGAACACGTACCCCGCCCCTAACACAGGGAATAAGACGGCCAATGTAGGCCAACCCGTGACCCCATCCAGTAGCAGCAGGGCTACCATGGACCTTTCATCCAGATTAGGGAAAGACGGAAAACTTACGCCACAAGAACGCCAACACCGATTCGAACAAAACCTCTGCCTCTTCTGCCGTAGATCGGGTCACACAGCCAAAGAATGCCTGAGATCCCCTACCATGGTCACCCACGGACGTGCAGCCTCCATAGCAGAAGAAGTCGAGGAGGAATCCGAAGCATCGGACGCCTCGGAATCCAAAGATTAGGCACAGGCCCCTGGCTCCAGCGCCAGTCATTCGCATTGAACAAGTGGACAGCGCCCACGGAGCAAAAACAAACAACGCATCCACTCTCTTCAGTTCCCAAAACACCCATGACCACCCATCGATAAGTTTCAACCGTGACCCTCTGAAAATCCGTCAAAGATTCTAGTTACCGGACACCACACGCTCACCCACCGCAATCCAACAATCGATAGGGTATTGAGTACTACATTGTTTAGCCTACGTCCGAACTGACTCTTGGTACCTGAGCCGCAGCACTCAAATTCGACCCCCGAGAAATTTCCACTCCAGAAATCGTGACCCTCAAAACCGTGCCGCCCCTTAGACAAGCGGTACCACTTGTAGATCTCTTGCTTAGCCTAGACCCTTGTTGATAACATGATAAATTGACTAAAGAAAAAAACCTTGACATGGTTACTACCAAAACTCGCATTTTTGCAGGACACCCCCGAGTTTTTTCCGACCCTGTCCTAGCGACAACATCACGACAACCATGACCAAGACCACCACGAATCCAACAACGACCATTATTGATTTTCAAAACAATTACAAACTAGTCATCATAGAACACGGAATGATTAATATCCGGATCGGAAGGATCATATTGCTGGAACAAGTCCACCCCCTTGCCCTTTCCTTCCTCACCTGGCCCCGACACCGAGTCGACCGAGTCGACTGACCGCCCTGCCTTGGGCATCACATCCACCACGCCCGGATCCGGTCCGATCCCCCGTCGCATGAGTAGCCAGAGCATGACTGCCACACCGACAGTTCCACTTCAGATGGTCCCGATTGTCGGTGTGGATAGCGTTCGGCATTTTGGAAGCATCGGACAGCCTCTTGACGTCCGCTCCCAGGGCTCGAAGACAGGCGTCCATACCGACCAGAGCTTCCTGGATCAACCCCAGGACGGCCATGATCTCCGTGCAGCCAACCTTCAGGGGAGGGGAAATCACCATTTCCACCCTGGACCTCTTAGAGGAGGACGCTTCAGGGACGTCCTCGTCCTCCTGCCCCCACTTCCTCGTAGCCGCCCCTCGAACAACCGGCACTCCGTCCACCTCCCTTCCGACCTCCTGCGCCTTACAAACCACTTGATTCTTGAGGGCCTTCTGCGCCGCAGAGATACGAGCCCCCTCCTCCTTGCGCTCCCAACGTTTCTGGTCTGCATTCAATGCAGCAGAACCGGGTCCAACCACGGGTACCGAACGATGTTCACCCCCGGAATGCCCCCTGGACGGTGATGGGACGGTCTCCTGACCCATGGACAAATGATGGTCCGACACAGAATCTTTGGAACCCCCAAAAATCAGCTCGTTCTCGTCCTCCTCTGAATTTTCACTTTCTTGTGCAGATAAAAGGGCATGCTCCAGTAGCAATGCCTCTTGTTCAACGGCACGGGCCTTTTCTTCCTCCTTCTTCTCCTCCTCCTCCTTCAGCCGCTGCTCTTCTACCTCCTTCAGCTGCTGCTCCTCTACCTCCTTCAGCCGCTGCTCCTCTACCTCCTTCAGCCACTGCTCCTCTACCTCCTTCAGTCGCTGCTCCTCTACCCCCTTCAGCTGCTGTTCCTCCGCCAACCTCAGACCCTCGGCCTTCTGTTTTGCCTCAGCCTGCTGAGCGGCCTCCACCTGCTGGGACTGCTTCGCCTCCAGAAGACAGACCTGTTCCTCGTACCAAGCTTTCAGGATATGCATCTCCTCCGACACATCCGTCGCAACATCCCACGTGAAGTCCGACATGGGGGGAAATCAAAGGGGGAAAAAACAACAATAAAAAGAAAACCCCTTATATACAGAGGATCAAGCGGGCGCTTGGAGAATCCCCATTATGTTCAAATGCCTAAAAACATTCCCATGTCCTTTTCCACCCTATTCACGGCAAGACAAGCTTAGGACCTTGAGGGCTCGGTCCTAGTGAGGGGATACTGTTATAGCCTATGCTTTCAACAACCCACACTAACCCCCACAACCACCCTCCCCTATTCAGAGACCTTTCCGACTGAAAGGACAAAGGATTGTTTTCTGTAATCCCCGTCCCCAACAAGTCCGACCGAGAAACTGCGTTCCCGCTCCCATTCCCATCATGACCGAGACACCATCCCCGAGTCCGTCTCCGACCAAAGACTCAATACTTTGATAACCGACACGCAGGACCATTGCGTACCTCACTCCCTTGTTTTCTCTTTTATATTGACCCCTTGTACTCCCTTTTTCCTTGTTTTATGACCGGCAAAGATAGTACAAGGATAGTCGCATGTATATAGTCTCCTAGTCGACTAGACTGTTTGCTAGTATGAATATCAACTTAGTCCACCACCCAGTTTCCGATTCATTTCCAGTAAACTTCTGTCTCCTCTCCGAAATTAGGGACAAACGATCGAGGAGGGCACAACACATAAGTTGAAGCCAAGTCCCTTCGACCTCGAACACTACAGCAACCGGATTGAACCAATCTGCGACCGACCCTAAGCTCCCGGCACTTCCGTCCCCGTCTGTAGTCCGTCCGACTTCCGTCTTCGGTCCTCGACCCCGTTACGGATCTCCAAACCGACCCGGATAGCCCTTTCGGGAGTACTAGCTAAGCGCCTGACACACAGACTTAACACCGCTCAAAGTCTGAATAACCGCTTTCCGATATTCCGATGCATCAATCCAAGGTTCTGCATTTCCGAACCTCTGAAGATTCTGAAGCCAAGGTTCTGCTCCTTTGATAAACAATGTGCAGGATCATCGCCTACCTCACTCCCTTGTTTTTTGTTCTATATTGCCCCTTGTACTCTCTTCCCCCCCTTGTCTCTACTCAGCAAAAGATAGTACAAGACTAGATACATGTATATAAGTCATCAGTCGACTGGACTATTTGCCAGTACAAATATTGACTTAATTCTGCGTCGTAGTTTCTGATTCAGTTCCAGTAAACTTTCTGACTTTCCAAAATTAGGGACAGATGATCGAGGAGGGTGCAACACATAAGTTGAAGCCAAGTCCCTGTGACCTTGTACCACTCGCACCACCATATACCATGAACAGTCCTAAGACCCCAGTGCTTCTGTCTTTCCATCCCTATTCCAATTCCAACCAAGAATCCGTGACCTTTAGCCCCTCCACCTCTGGAGTACAAACTGTAGGGGATTATGGCTATCTAGGCCTAGTCTAAAAAGCACCCAATGGTGCCAGTAATTTGCTCTTATTTTTGTCAGGCTTCGGATGGCCAAGTCCTGCAGGCCAGCAATAGCAGCATAACTTCAATGTGCTCATGTGTTGCGCCCTACCTCCCATGCATGCCACTGATTTGGGACAGAAGTGATACCCAGAAGGGTGCCGAGAGTGTCGGCCCAGGTAAAGGACTTTAGACAGGAGGAGGGAGGACAAGAAGGCGTAAACCTAGTTGATTTCCAGAACAAAGAACCATCTACATACATTGGCTACTTATATAGGCTAATAAGTGATATGTGGAACAGAGTGGCACAAGGAATGGAGAACAATAAGGTATGAAGAATCATGTGGAGGTATTGTCCACAATGATCAAGAATAGAACAAGGAATGTGGATGATAATAGAACAATGAAGTATGACCGAGAACAAAAGGGTGAGTGAGAATAGAACAATAGAGAGTGGCTGAACATAAAAAAATAGGGCCACTGCCGAGTGATAACAAATAGTGAGTGTCCTGAGGGTAAACAGGCAAGGGGAAGGACAGGGAATAAAAGAATAATAAAGAATAGGAGGGTGGGATAGAGATAATGAACCAAATGATGAACCGAATGTACCGAGCCAAGGCCACACACTGGTGAGGGATGATATGGTAAGGGTTGGTTGGTTGGTACTGCCGAGTAAATCAGAGCATGGTATTGTGGGCTTGACAATTTTCTTCAACAATTTTCACTTAATTTCGCCTTTTTTCACTAGAATTGTGGCATTAAAATTAGTCTTTGGGTATCTAAATGTAGTATCCAATAGCCTCAAATTCACCATATTTTTTTCCTATTTTTCCTGATTTTTTTTTCAAGGCTAAAAGCCCTTTATTTTGTTAAAGCCCAACTACAGTGTCTACAAGAGTCCACAAACTCAGCTGAGTTTGCTAATCATATCCAAAACCAGTAATTATTCAAACTCAGTGTGGAGTTTGAATTGGTTACCAAGTGCATAGGCACAATGCTGTGCCCATTGCAACAGCACTGCTTCATGGCTATACTAGCTATTTTAGCACAGGTATGGGGCTATGCAAGGCTTGACATGGCCAGTGTAAATATGGACTGGACAATGCCAGCAATGTCCAAGGTCTACGAAACGAGTCACGTGCGTCCCTAGAGTATATATAGTCTCCATACCTCCAAATTTCCCCTTGCGTCCTTCTCACCTAACTCACGCTCGATAGGTACTTGATTCGCATTGTTATAGTACGCGTCCTTCTCACCTAACTCACGCTCGATAGCCATAAAGGCTTCGAGCCTCCACTTTTTTTGTCACAGGCCTTTGCAAGTGCCAAGGTGGCACTCCGAAGTGGCAACGCCTTTCGCCGCGCAGTTCCATCATTTGAAATCGACAACTTGTCATCGATGGCACCTGCTGATGGCAGGGAAGGTCTAATAAGACTGATAACTGACACACAGAGCAACAAGTGCCTTTGGGGCTTGTCAATATAGATGCTAAAGACAAGGCCCAAAGGTGTGCAATGGTGCGTCGTTATGGGCGCTTATTTTAAGCGCCAGAGAACGCACATGCAAAAGAGAAAAGCGCAAAAGAGAACCAAAGATGTAAGTGCAAAACACAAATGCAGGGGAATAAAATCATGACCCAACACCCCCCCCTGATGAGTTACCACTGCAATACTCACATACGCTTTTCAATCCCCATCAGTTTCCTACACCTCTCCACTTTAACTCGCTCCAATGGCTTGGTGAGTAGATCAGCAGCCATGTCAGTGGTGGGAATGAAGAGAGGACTGAGCGTGCCAGCTGCAACTTCATCACGAAGCCAGAAGAACCGCAAATCAAGGTGTTTCATCCGACCATGGTGTTCAGGGTTTTTGGCAACAGAGATTGCAGATTGGTTGTCAATGCGAAGGGTAGAGGGTGAATCAAATGTATACCCAAGTTCACCAAGGAACTGTCTAAACCAGACCACTTCCTTTCCAGCATGAACAGCGGCAACAAATTCTGCCTCAGTGGTGGAGAGGGCTACTATGGTTTGGAGTTTGCTGGACCAGCT
>QLPG01016020.1:0-11529 GCA_003314385.1 Gomphus sp. MG54 | reverse complement strand
TAGAGTAATTGCTCGGTCGGCACTGCCGGCGGATGGGTCTCGGTACGTGGACTTGACAAGCTCCAATAATGTTGACCTATTATGACTCGGTAAGGCTGAGAAGTCAGTCAAGTCCTGCAGACCATTTGAGGTGGCTAGGCTTCAATGTGCTTGTGCATTATGCCCTGGTGTTCCATGCATACCACTTATTTGAACAGAAGAGGGACCTGTCAAGCTTCGGGAACTGATGAGCTTTGAGACTGCCAAGATGTCAGACGGGAGCAGCCAAGTCCTACAGGCTGTCAAGTACACATACCGATACCCATCTGCTTGGCAGTGCCGACCGAGCAACCATCCTATATCCATGACCAAGTGTCCATGCCACATGCACAACACTTAGTACACTGGTCTAGGTTCGGCACATCCACTACCCACATGCCCACTCCTCACTCCTCGGTCCACCTCACCTCAGGATTTCCTGTCCTTGTATTATTCTCAGCCACAACTCTATTGTTTTATAGTCAGCCACTCCCTATTGTCCTATCATCAGTCACACTTCTATTATTCTACCCTTTATTGTTCTATGCCCGTTTGCATCCCTTCATTTTAATTTTATTTGTTGTGGACAATAACCACATGCTCTGCATACCTTGTTGTCTCACATTCCTTATTCCACATGTCACTTCTTAACCTATATAAGTAGGACATGCATGTACATACTTCCTCATTCTGGGTATTGACTAGGCTTAGGCCCTTCTACCTTCTTCCCCTCTGTGAAGTCCTCAACTCAGGCCAGCATCACCAGCATCCTCCCAAGTACCTTTCTGTTGCAAATCAGTGGCATGCATGGCAAGTAGGGCACAATGCATGAGTACTTTGAAGCCAACGCCACTACTCTTGGCCTGCAGGACTTGGCCATAGTCCACTCGATCCTTTGACAGCACCCCTCGGCAGTACTGAAGTCCATCAGTACCCAAAGGTTGACAGCCTCCTTTGCAGTAAACAGTGCCAAGGTGCCATCGGTCCAACCTGTCTTCTCCAACCCATATACATCTGTCACATACTCCATTTTTGGTGATTCTAATGTGCTACTGTTATGGATCTCTGAGACAATAAAAGAAGCAAAGGGCACCAGATTCGAACCTTTGTGTGACATCACGTTTAGACGTCCTGAACCATATATTCAATCTCCGACTGCCGGCTTCATGGGTTCAGCCGCTAAGGGGGGGATACTGTCAAGTACATGTACCAATACCCATCCGCTCGGCAGTGCCAACCGAGCAACCATCCTATATCCACGAACAAGTGTCCATGCCGCACGCACAACACTTAGTATACCAGTCTAGGTTCGGTACATCCACCATCCACATTCCTTGTCCTCACCCTTTGGTCCACCTCACCTCAAGACCTCCTGTCCTTGTATTATTCTTGGCCACAACTCCATTGTTTTATAGTTGGCCACTGTCAGGCTCTGGGAATGCCGAGGAGTGGCCAAGTCCTGCAAGACGGGAATAGTGGCATGGCTTCAACATGCTCGTGCGTTGCGCCCTACTTCCCATGCGTGCCACCAATTTAGGATAGAGGGATACCTGGGAGAGTGCCGAGAATGTCGGCCCAGGTAAAGGACTTGGGACAGGAGAAGGGAGGACAAGAAGGCGTAAACCTAGTTGATTTCCAGAACGAAGAACCATCTACATACATTGGCTACTTATATAGGCTAATAAGTGAGATGTGGAACAAAGTGGCACATGGAATGGAGAACAACAAGGTATGAAGAATCATGTGGAAGTATTGTCCACAATGATCAAGAATAGAACAAAGGAATGTAGGCAAGAATAGAACAATAAACTATGACCAAGAACAAAAGAGTGAGTGAGAATAGAACAATAGAGAGTGGCCGAAACATAAAAAAATAGGGCCACTGCCAAGTGGCAACAAAGAGTGAATGTCCTGAGGGTAATCAGGCAAGGGAAAGGAAGGGGAATGAAGGAATGACAAAGGATAGAGGGGACAGGGTGAGGAAAGTGAACCAAACGATGAGCCAAATGTACCGGACCGAGACCATGTACTGGCGAGGGATGCCTTGTCACTGGTGTGTAGGACTAAAAGGCAAGGGTTGTTCGGTTGGTACTACCGAGTGAACCAGAGCTTGGTATCCGGGGCTTGACAGTATCCCCCCTCTAGCGGCTGAACCCATGAAGCCGGTAGGCAGAGTGGAGTTCACGGATGCAAACAGGAGGCGAAGAGAAGCCGCCACTGAAGAGGCCAAGGAGGCCAAGAAAAAACGGATTAAGGAAGTGCCGAAAAAGATGGAAGGGTAGTAGAGGGGGACTGAGGAGGGGATTCGGGAGTCGTAGAGAACAAGACTCATAAGGAGAGCCATGATAGGATTAAGGAGGCCTTGGAGGGCCACAGATTGAGTAGACGGATGGTGGCCATGTGGCCTAGCGGATGGGTGGTGACTGTGGAAGTTTCACAGCCAGACATATTGGGATCTCGGCACTTTTGCCAAGGTCTGGGAGGAGGGAAAGTCCATGAGAGGACCAGTTGAGGGATGAGGGGGATTCAGAAGGTCCTAAAAAATGCGAGAGGGCCAGGAAGAGGCCAAGGATTGACTAAAGGATAGGGAGTTGGGTAAGGGGGAGGATAATGGAAGGAGTAGAGCTGAAAAAAATGGCGGAAGAATGGAGGGAGTGAAGGACAGAGAGGAATTAAGGTCAGAATGGAGGGGACAGAAGGAATTAAGGTTGGAACGGAAGGAACAGAGGGGCAAATAGAGGGAAATTTTTTTGGGAGCGGATGTCTTTTGGAGGGGAGATTGCATAGTTTGAAAGGTTTCTAGCTAGTTGCCACCCCCCCCTTTTAGGTAGACGTCCCAACATCTACTAAAGGTGTCGGCCTCTAGCCGAGAAGAACAAGGAAGACTCATAAGGGTATAATCAAAGGCAGATATCAGGGATAACAATGAATAAAACCCATACCCCTGCTCCAATACCATCAGGTCCAGGTTGCCAGTGATCAGAAGAAGAGATGTTTGGGCTGAATGTCAAATCCTTAACAGGCACTGCCAAATTACCGGGTCTTGGTATGTATATTTGACACATTCCTTATACCACCCTGTTCCACATCTTGCTTCTTAACCTATATAAGTAGCAGATGTATGTAGATAGTTCCTCACTCTGAATATCAACTTGGTTTACATCCCCTTGTGCACCCTTCTCCTGTCTAAAGTCCTTCACTCAGGTTGACACTCTCAGCATCTTCCTGGGTCCTGTCAAGTGCATGTACCGAATATCCGGTAATTTGGCAGCGCTGACCAAGAAAATCAGACTACATCCATGCCCCATGTCCAAGCCACATGCCAGTCACTTGGTACACCAGTTTCAGCTCGACTCATCCACCATCCACATTCCTTACCCATCTTTCATTCACCTTACCTCAATCATCATCCATTAATCCTATCACATCCACTCCTCATTCCTCAACCCACCTCACCTTGGGACTTCCTGTCCTTGTATTATCCTCAGCCATGGCTCCATTGTTTTATAGTCGGTCGCTTTCTATTGTCCTATCCTTGGCCACATTTCTATTATCCTATCCTTTATTGTTCTATCCCCATTTCCATTCCTTCATTCTAATTTTACTCATTGTGGACAATAACCACATGCTCTGCATACCTTGTTGTCTCACATTCCTTATTCAAAATGTCACTTCTTAAACCTATATAAGTAGGGCATGCATGTACATATTTCCTCATTCTGGGTATCAACTAGGCTTAGGCCCTTCTACCTTCTTGTCCCCTGTTAAGTCCTCTACTCAGGCCGGCATCATCAGCATCCTCCCAGGTACCCTGTCTGTTGCAAATCAGTGGCATGCATGGAAGAGTAGGGTGCAATGCACAAGTACATTGAAGCCAAAGCCACTACTCCTGGCCTGTGTCAGGAGTCGGATGCTGACAGACTTTGGTACTGTCAAAAGTTGTTGGGTCAGACAATGGCCAAGTCCTGCAGGCCAAGAGTAGTGGCATTAGCTTCAACATACTTGTGCATTGCACCCTACTTGCCATGTGTGCCACCAATTTGCAACAGACAGGTACTCAGGAGGATGCTGGTGATGCCACCCTGAGTCAAAGACTTCACAGAGGGGAAGAAGGTAGAAGGGCCTAAGCCTAGTCAATACCCAGAATGAGGAAGTATGTACATGCATGTCCTAATTATATAGGTTAAGAAGTGACATGTGGAATAAGGAATGTGAGACAACAAGGTATGCAGAGCATGTGGTTATTGTCCACAATGAATAAAATTAAAATGAAGGGATGCAAACGGGCATAGAAGAATAAAGGGTAGAATAATAGAAGTGTAACTGATGATAGGACAATAGGGAGTGGCTGTCAAGCCCTGGATACCAAGCTCTGGTTCACTCAGTAGTACCAACCGAACAACCCTTGCCTTTTAGTCCCACACACCAGTGACAAGGCATCCCTTGCCAGTACATGGTCTCGGTCTGGTACATTTGGCTCATCATTTGGTTCACTTTCCTCATCCTGTCCCCTCTATCCTTTGTCATTCCTTCATTCCCCTTCCTTTCCCTTGCCTGATTACCCTCAGGACATTCACTCTTTGTTGCCACTCGGCAGTGGCCCTATTTTTTTATGTTTTGGCCACTCTCTATTGTTCTATTCTCACTCACTCTTTTGTTCTTGGTCATAGTTTATTGTTCTATTCTTGCCTACATTCCTTTGTTCTATTCTTGATCATTGTGGACAATACTTCCACATGATTCTTCATACCTTGTTGTTCTCCATTCCTTGTGCCACTCTGTTCCACATCTCACTTATTAGCCTATATAAGTAGCCAATGTATGTAGATGGTTCTTCGTTCTGGAAATCAACTAGGTTTATGCCTTCTTGTCCTCCCTTCTCCTGTCCCAAATCCTTTACCTGGGCCAACATTCTCGGCACTCTCCCAGGTATCCCTCTGTCCCAAATCGGTGGCACACATGGGAAGTAGGGCGCAACGCACGAGCACGTTGAAGCCATGCCACTATTCCCATCTTGCAGGACTTGGCCACTCCTCGGCATTCCCAGAGCCTGACAGTATTTCCAGAACCACACTACTTCCCGTGCCATACTCCCTATGGTTACAACCTTACGAAATCACAGCAGCAAGTAGATCAATACTGCTACATCTTTCTATCCTGTTCAGTTTAATTCCTTCTGTCATCTGAGTAAGTTGGAACCGGGTTCCTCAACATTTTCAGTTTTTCATGCCAACCTGGCGGCAATGCCCCATCCTCGGCACTCTATTCGATTTTCCATCCAGGACAATCTCTGTCCATCATCTGGGACAATCTCTGTCCACCATCTGGGACAATCTCTGTCCACCATCCAGGACAATCTCTGTCCACCATCCGGGACAATTTCTGTCCACCATCTGGGATAATCTCTGTCCACCATCCGGGACAATCTCTGTCCACCATCCGGGACAATCTCTGTCCACCATCTGTCTGTCATGTACTAGATCCATCTGTCGGCAATATTCGGTCACAACTCGCTCACCCACTATAATCCATTGAGTAACAGGGTATTGGGAAGTATTACATTCCATCAAGCCACCAGTGTTTTTAGGTGCATCCGATGGCCTCGGTCCAGTTGGCATTTGCCACTGTTCCAAAAGCCTCACCCAGGATCCTGTTCCGTTGCTGGAAGCTTCGCCAATAGCCCTAGTCAATGCAACTGCCTTGTGCATGCTTGTATACCAGAACAGCTGGCAAGTTTTTCGGCAGGGACCTCTCGGTCAATGTTGTCATTCAGCATGTTTGGCCAAGGTCTCACCCATCCGTCCCCATCCGTTTCTGTTCTTTCACTCTGTATATGCGCATTACGGAGTTTGAATTTGCCATTGTATTTTGCAGTTGTGTGACTCTGTGACCTCAGCTCTTTTCCAAGAGACTGAGGTATGAGTTCAAGTTTATTCTCATATTTCATACATTTGTTGACCATTCTTTTAGATAGTATTTCAGGTAGCTAAATACTTCTAATATGAGCTCTTTTCCAAGAGACTGAGATAGTATTTCAGTATTTCAGTCCTTATATTTTCACAGGTTATGGGCCCCGGTGACGCTGGGAATTGACCAAGGACACCTGGAACTGAGCCACGGGTGGCACCCGTTGATCACAGCCAAGCCAAAGTCCATTGGGATGCAAGACATGACGATCCGAAGGCCAGTCGGCGAACGTACTTGCGGGTGGCGCCCGCTCACGAAAATCAGCCATGACACTCACAATGTGCAAGGCTGTACTATTCAGTACAAAGACAAAGATACACATACACGTCTATTCCAGTTTGACCATGAACCCAAGAGGAAGCGAAGCATCTTCGGCCATAACGAGCCCGCTGGCAAACACGCATGATGACGACTGTCATGGCGACACGCGGCCGCTTCCACTTACAACTATGACCCTACCGCGCGTATCTTGAACCAAGGAAATACTACGCGCATACGCAAGAGCCCAGATGTGACCAGAGAGACACGCAGAACCCGCCAGAGACCACAAGAGGGGCGCGGTCTACACACGTGGCGATACCGAATAGCTTGCGGGGATTGTAGGGTTGGAGATGACAAGAGTATGGGCGGCGGGGGAGACGTGGGAGATGGAGGAGGCTAGGTCGCAGACAATGCTTGCGTCCGTGTTGACTAGGTTGTCGCAGAACCTCAAGCTTCCTCGCTCGGATTGCCGGAACAGACCCGCTCAAAACGCCCGTACCTGGTTGCTGTACCGCTGGGCAGTGAGCACTAGAAGGCCCTTGTGCACAGCATCTGATACAGAGGCGACGAGGTTGCCAAGGCCAAACTTATGCCACGAGGGAGGGCGCGCGAATGCAAGACCTCCACGGGCGCGGAGATAGCATTGTGAGGACAGACACGGAATGAGAGGAGGATGACCGCTCGCAATGCGCCAGACGATCACGCATGCGTACGAGTAACATGAGTGCAGACCCGGCGGAACAAACCTACACGAAGGGTGGCACGCGGGCACGCAGGGGGGGCAGCCCTTCTTCCCGAGGCGATGGGGACAGCGCAAGAGGCTCGCCGATCCGAGTCCCAAGCGATCACATCGAAGAGAATGACCGTTAAGGAAAGACCTCAAACGCCACATGGAAGAGTTTGAACGACGCAATTCACAAGTATCACAAACTCCACATATAGCGAGACAAGGAACGTCATGCAGGAAAACATTACCGGTGGCGAATGGACGAAGAACTTGTTTTGAAATCATCTACATACATTACCGAAGACACCTTCCCTGATCCCCCTTACCCATGCACTGTCGAAGATACGTGTACCTGGTTCATGCAAGGCCCTTTAAGGACCGTGCGATGTGCCATGCACTTGGCACACCCCGATACCACTCGTTGGTGGCTTGAGGAAGCAGAGGCCGTGCCACTGCTCGAGGAAACTGCGAATCGCAAGTCGTTGGGTGGTAGAAACACAACAAAAGTCTTAGCAGATCTACAGGCAGGCGTCAGCACAGTTAACACAGCAGACTGAAGAACGTCCATGACAGTTTATATGCTGTGCAGCCGTCGAACGATGGTCAGGCAGGAAACACAAACCCACATAACAAGCTTGGTCTAGGAAAACCAACAGAAACCCGCTTTTCCTGAACATCCCATCCTCCTGTACCAACCTATATAAATCTTGGGGCAAGATGGCAGTTATGACGTCTTCTGATGGCCATACCCGATTCTGCGCACTTGGGAACACTTTGACATGGGAGTGAACATACAAGACTTTGCAATAGATCCTGCACAGGATCTTGCAGTACTGATTGCTCACCCTGACGTTCCATCATGCAAGTTTCTGATACATCAATAAATGGGCAGAAAATCAGCTGATACCTGCAGCTGTGACGAAAATCAACACATGAGGTGCGGCGATAAGAAACGCGTGCGACATGCCTTGAAACTGGAGGTTCGCTTATATGCTACCGATGCCCATGGACACGTCGTGTCATCGATCAGCGGAGCCGCACTCTCCCAAGCTCCTGTGGTGCCTATAGACGACGGGATGTATGTGTTCAAATTACGCAGGCCGGGTGGCCGCACACATCGGTTCCAAGGAACTTGCATGACATTGTTGCTGGCAAGCTCGCCATGGATTCATTCTTCACCGAGTGGAAGGCGCCCACCGAAGAGGCATCACGACCGGATCCTCTCTATTTTCAAATGCAGTACACAGACTCGGACGGCGATATTATAGTCATGTCATCGGACAGCGACGTAACAGATGCGGTCAAGATTGCGAGGGATGCGCACACAGATCGTGTGGTGCTGATCATTCGAGGTGGAAAGGGATGGGATGAAACCGGTGCATCGCATGGTGAAGTCAAGGCAAATGAAGTGTCAGAACGGTATTGAAGGAGACGAAGGAGGTCAAGCAGGCCCAAGTAGTAGTGCCCGAAGTGACTACTGGACGGTGGTCAAGCGCTATGAAAGAGCCAAAAAGATCCTCGGCGGACAAGTCACAAAGGGGGACTAGCCTGTGTCCGACCATGCTTGTCAAATATTACGCAAAATGTCTGGCATGGAACTTCATGTGATTATGCATTGAGAGGGATAAGGCAGACGTGACCAGAGACGATGCTCGCACCCAGGATAAGGAGGGCAGAAGCGCAGATGAAGTCGGTCCAGTTTCTACATACAACGGTCCCTCAATAATAGGCCGCACGAAGGGCACGGGAACAACGATTGTGCAAATTCTGAAAAAGACCGAACGAAAGAAGGGTGAAGGTGGATGATGTCTAACAACCATCTACGACATGACCGACCGACCGACCTCCGGTTCGAGGGGGAGTTTTGGATATGATGTCGCCCCGAATGTCGGACCGAGTCCATCATGACTATAAACTGAATATCGTACAATGGAGTCCGTCACGACTTTAAGCTGATGAACATAACCTGAGTCCATCATGACTATAAACTGAAGAACTCGACCTGAGTCCATCATGACTATAAACTGAAGAACTCGACTAGAGTCTGTCACGACTATAAACTGATGAACTCGACCTGAGTCCATCATGACTATAAACTGATGAAATGAAATGAACCTGAGTCCGTCATGACTATAAACTGATGAAATAAACTGGAGTCTGTAATGACTATAAACTGGACCTGTCGAGTCGGAGTCCGCTATGACTTTAAACTGGATTGGAGTCCGCTATGACTTTAAACTGGATTGGAGTCCTCTATGACTTTAAACTGGATTGGAGTCCGCTATGACTTTAAACTGGATTGAAGTCCGCTATGACTTTAAACTGGATTAGAGTCCTCTATGACTTTAAACTGGATCCAAGTCTGCTAAGACTTTAAACTGAGCATGGCCATTATGGGCAGTTACATGGACAATTCATTGGATCACTTGGAACGACACCTGCCGGTTTAGACTCAGGGGGAGTGCTCAGAATTTGGTGTTCTGCCTGAACATTCAAGCTACCGGGGATAGAACAGATGATTTGGACTGAGGGGGAGTGTTAAGGATTTGACATTCAGCCCAAACATCTCTTCTTCTGATCACTGGCAACCTGGACCTGATGGTCTTGGAGCAGGGGTATGGGTTTTATTCATTGTTATCCCTGATATCTGCCTTTGATCGGAGTTTGAATTTGCCATTGTATTTTGCAGTTGTGTGACTCTGTGACCTCAGCTCTTTTCCAAGAGACTGAGGTATGAGTTCAAGTTTATTCTCATATTTCATACATTTGTTGACCATTCTTTTAGATAGTATTTCAGGTAGCTAAATACTTCTAATATGAGCTCTTTTCCAAGAGACTGAGATAGTATTTCAGTATTTCAGTCCTTATATTTTCACAGTGCCAACCGAGCAGCCATCCTATGTCCACATCCAAGTGTCCACACTGGATGCATATCACTTTGGTATGCCGTTCTTGGCTCAGCACATCCACCACCCACATTCTCCATCGATTACCCCTCACATACTCTATGTGACTTGCCATCCATTAATCCCACCATGCTTGCTTCTCATTCCTTGATCCACCTCACCTTGGGACTTCCTGTCCTTGTTTTATCTTCAGTTTCAACCATTGTTTTATAGTCGGGCACCCCCTATTGTCCTATCCTTGGCCAAATTCCTATTATTCTATCTTTTATTGTTCTATTTCCGTTTGCATTACTCCATTCTAATTTTACTCATTGTGGACAATACCCACATGCTCTGCATACCTTATTGTCCCACATTCCTTATTCCACATATTGCCTCTTAAAACTATATAAGTAGGGCATGCATGTGTAGGGTGCTAACTTGCATCTCACCCCTGAGAGGCCAACCTCAATATATGGTATTTTTGTATCGATTCTTATGCCATTCTGTGTGCTTTTACATTCTGAAATTTTCGATTATTATTTTGTATTTTTACCCTCAGTATTGAGGGAGTTATTCTCTATTTTCGTTTATACTCACAGATGTCTACACACGCACTGCACGACGTGCATGGCCGGCTCCCTGGGAAGGGACCGGCAACTTGGCTCAAACCTTCGATAGGGTCAAGAGCCGGTCGTAGCATCTATGTGGGTGAAACATCACCTACACATGCTTCCCTCCTCAGTGATTGACCACACTGAGGAGGTGAGTTGTATAGTATTATCTACAGAGCCTCACGGCTAATTCTCTTTCTTTTTCTTTTGTAAGGTAAAATATTTAGGTACAATTTCCGAATAAATAACAGTGATTGACCACACTGAGGAGGTAAAATAGTTAGATTGTCAAACAACTTCTCTAAACTACTGTACAAGTTGCCATAATGGCTATAGCATGTATATAGTTCCTCATTCTGGGTATCGACTAGGCTTAGGCCCTTCTACCTTCTCCTCCTCTGTTAAGTCCTTGACTTGGGCCAGCATCATCAGCATCCTCCTGAGTATTCCATATGTTGCAAATCAGTGGCATGCACAGAGAGTAGGGTGCAACGCACGAGTATGTTGAAGCTAAAGCCACTACTTCTGGCATGTAGGACTTAGCTGTTCCTGTCTGACACCTTGGTATTCCCAAAGCTTGACAGAATGGAGAACAATAAGGTATGAAGAATCATGTGGAGGTATTGTCCACAGTGATCAAGAATAGAATAATGAAAGATGGTGTCAGGAGTCGGATACTGACGGACTTCGGTACTGCCGAAGGGTGTAGTCGAAAGGTCAGGCGGACTATGGCCAAGTCCTGCAGGCCAAGAGTAGTGGCGTTGGCTTCAACGTACTTGTGCGTTGTGCCCTACTTGCCGTGCGTGCCACTGTATTTGTGACAGACAGATACTCAGGGGGATACTGAAGATGCCGGCCTGAGTCGAGGACTTAACAGAAGAGAAGAAGGTAGAAGGGCCTAAGCCTAGTCGATACCCAGAATGAAGAAGTATGTACATGCATGTCCTAAGGTAGGGGACAAACAGTTTCCGCTAAGGTCATGTGATGTGACCGTCACGGTCACAAACGCAAAAATTTTCGCCATTGAAAAAAAAAATTGAAAAAAAAGTATTCTGCT
>QLPG01016014.1:0-10096 GCA_003314385.1 Gomphus sp. MG54 | reverse complement strand
TTTTCTAATGTTTTTGTACTTTGTTATCTACCCTTATTCTTTTTAAGAGATCCCTTACATAGGGCCAAGATCACGTAGCTTGAACCGTTTTGCAAGTTCTGTTTTCACATGTGAGATGGCAGACAGAGATTTGGAAGCAAGGGTGAGATTGTCAACAAAGACAGGGACTAGGATTTTGACATTGTCTCTGAGCCAGATATAGATGCTGGTGTCAGACTTGATGCAAGTGAAGCCTAACTCATGTAAGATGGTATCCAACTTCTTGTTCCACACCCTGGGAGACTGTTTGAGTCTATAAAGCGCCTTGAGAAGTCTCCAAACATGATCTGATCCACCCTGGTGAAAACCCTCAGGCTGCTGAAGATAGACCTCTGTGTCAATTTCACCATTCAGGAAAGCGCTGGAGATGTCAAGGGATTCAAGTTCCAGGTCCTCAATGGCAGCAATGGCCAGAATGGCACGAAGTGCAGCAAACTTGGCAGTGGGTGCAAATGTCTCTGTGTAGTCAAGTCCAGGATGTTGGCTGTAGCCCTTGGCCACAAGACAAGCCTTGTAATGCTCAATGGAACCATCAGGATGACATTTGACCTTGAATACCCAACGAGAGCCAACTGCTTTATGACCAGCAGGGAGCTTGACCAGCTCCCAAGTGCCATTTGTCACCAATGCCTGAATCTCCTCCATAGCTGCATCAAGGTAAAGCTGACCATCAGGACACTTCAGTTCCTCTGCAAGTGTTCTGGGCTCCATCCCACTGACTTTGAAGACATACTCCAATGCAGCAGTGGGAGATAGCAACTCATCTGGATAACATGACACAGAAGTGAGACCAGCTGCCTCTTCAATAGGTTTATCCTCGTCCTCATCATTGGACTCAGGAGAGACACTGTGATGAACTGTGTCACGATCAATCTTCCAGAACTCTCTAGGAGGGTGACAAATACGAGTGCTGCGATGCAAAGGAGCAGAATCAGGGACTGGTGCAGGGACTGGTGCAGGATAAGGGATAGGTACAGGCACAGGTACAGGCACAGGCAGTGGATCCGGTGCAGGGATTGGTGCAGGAGGAAGAGGTTGGATTTGAGTTCTAACCACTTCTGGCATATCTTCTGAGATATCAATCAACTGTGCAGGAGTTGGAGCAGGATGCAAACGTGGTGAAGGGGATGACACAGGAAAGATACGCTCATCAAATTCAGCATCATTGCTGATTAGGGTCTTGCGAGTGTTAGGATTCCAGAACTTCCAACCTTTGACACCAGGAGGATAACCAATGAAGACACATTTCTGAGTGTGTGACTCAAGTCCCTTGCGCTGGTCCTTCTGAACATGGACATAGGCAGTGCAGCCCCAGACACAAAGGTGTTGAACAGATGGTTTCTTGCCATACCATGCCTGAAATGGAGTGATGTCATGAAGAGAATGAGTGGGACTGCGGTTCCAGATGTGGACATAGGCAGCCAATGCTTCTCCCCAGAATGATGCAGGTAGTTTAGATTCAGCAAGCATGGTGGTAATGGCCTCAGCAGCTGTGCGATTGGCGCATTCTGCAACTCCATTCTACTATGGACTGGCACGAACAGTGTGTTGGCATTCAATTCCATGTAGATCTTTAAAAGCCTGAAACTCCTTCGACATGTATTCCCCACCCTTGTCATCGTGCAAACACTTGATCTCCAGACCAAGCTATGTCTCTGCCCAAGCCTTGTACTGCTTAAATGCCGCAAACACCTCATCCTGTTGGGATATGATTTTATTCCCCTGCATTGTGTTTTATTCTTGCACCTTTGTGTTTCTCTTGTGTGCTTTTCATTCCTGCATTTGTGTGCTCTGGCGCTTAAAATAAGCGCCCATAATGACACACCATTCCACACCTTTGGGTCTTGTCTTTAGCATCCATATTGACAAGCCCCAAAGGCCATTGTTGCTCTCTGTGTGTGACAGTTAAGAGTCTCTAGACCTTCCCTGTCAACACATCCTTGGTGCAGAGAGGGTGGAAAGAGCAAAAGCATGTCTTGTCATCAATGAACAGAACCCAATATCTGTACCCAGAATGGGTGTGCACAGGGAGAGGTCCATGGAGATCAGTGTGGGCAAGGTTGAGTGGCTTAGCTGCATGAGTGGATGAAGAAGGAAAGGGATTCCGATGTTGTTTGCTGGCAAGACATGGTTCGCAGACAGGATCAGGGTTTTGCTGTGACCTGAGCACCAAACTGTCAACCAGATCACCTTGACAAGGCATTTGATACTCTCTATGTTCATATGCGCAAGACGATGATGCCAGAGGGAGAGATCCATGACACAAGTGCTGGAAAAGTTCACAGACTTGGACACAGGAATGGTAGAACCATCAAGGAGGGCAGTGTTATGAGTGCTCACAGAAGTGGTGAAGAGAAGGTTTCCACTCTGAGTGAATGTAATGCGATCATGGACAATGGTAACAGTGAACTGCTTTTGGCAAGTGAGGTATAAGACAGAGAGGAGATTGTTGTGCAATGCAGGAACATGGAGCACTCGAGTAAACTCTAAAGTGTGCTTCCGAACACCATCCACCACTGGTGCAAATTGGACAGTGCCAACTCCAGTAGAATAGATGACTTGGTGGTCTGCAAGTTGAATGAGAATGACAAGTGGACAAAAATTACGTATCCAGTGTCAATGAGGAGTCATATGAGATGTAGCACCGGTGTCTGCAATCCAATCAAACTCAGCATTGAGCTGAAGCGGTGTGGAAGAGAGTGCAAAGGCAGAAAATGATGCAGCACTTGGATTTCCATCAAATTTGACATCAGGGGTCGAAATTGGAGCAGATAAGGTAGTGTTGGTGTGCACAATGATGTTAGATGGTGCAGAATGCTTCTGAGCGCAATTTTGATGCTGAAAATTCGATTTTGCATGTAGAAAATGATGACAGATGTCCTGGGAATGTCCCTGGTGTGTGCAGAGTGCACAAAACTTCGTTTGAGATGCAATAGAGCTAATAGATGAAGCAGGGAGCCGTATAGGTGTAGGAGTGATGGTAAAAGGCTCCTGGAGGTGTACAAACTCAAGTTTTGACCACATCTTGACTGGATCCTCAGCAATACCCTCAAAATGAACCCTCTGCTCAAGCTGAACACCTAAAAAGATGACTCCAGCTGCCATAGATGCATCCTCATCCCAAATGGCTGCCTTGACAATATCAACAGGCCTGACCCTCCTTCCAATGACAATCTGCCACACTCTCCTGCTCTGCAACACAGCCCTCATCTCTGCTCTCTACTGGGAATAGTTGGTGTTGTTGAGGAGGGGAATATGAAAGCAGGAGGGGTGACAGGAGAAAAGAGCAGGATGACACCTAGATATGATAAGGATTTTGTGAAGGCAAATGTTGAAGGATAAGGCTGAAAATTGGACAGGAGGTGGATGGAACTGTATGAAGGTGTGTGTGAAAATTTAGGAGGATTGGATGAGTGTGTGTTGCAGTGTGGGACGATTAAGACGTGGGGCCCATAACCTATTGACAGGGAAGGTCTAGAGACTCTTAACTGTCACACACAGAGAGCAACAATGGCCTTTGGGGCTTGTCAATATGGATGCTAAAGACAAGACCCAAAGGTGTGGAATGGTGCATTGTTATGGGCGCTTATTTTAAGTGCCAGAGAATGCAAATGCAGGAATGAAAAGCACACAAGAGAAACACAAAGGTGCAAGAATAAAACACAATGCAGGGGAATAAAATCATACCCCAACATCAGACCCATTGCCTCCTCCTACACCTGACCCACTGCCTCTCCCTGCACCAGTCCTTGATCCCCCTCCTTTGTGTCACAGCACTCATGTCCATTATCCTCCCAGAGAGTTCTGGAAGATTGATCATGACAAAATCCATCACAATGTCTCCCCTGAGTCTAATGATGAGGATCAGGATGAGCTTGTTGAAGAGGCAGCTGGCCTCATTTCTGTGTCATGTTATCCAGATGAGTTGCTATCTCCTGCTGCTGCCATGGAGTATGTCTTCAAAGTCAGTGGGATGGAGCTACAAGCACTTGCAGAGGCATTGAAGCATCCTGATGGTCAGCTTTACCTTGATGCTGCTATGGAGGAGATTCAGGCATTGGTGACAAATGGGACTTGGGAACTGGTCAAGCTCCCTGCTGGTCATAAAGCTGTTGGCTCTCATTGGGTATTCAAGGTCAAATGTTGTCCTGATGGTTCCATTGAGCATTACAAGGCTCATCTTGTAGCCAAGGGCTACAGTTAGCATCCTGGACTTGACTACACAGAGATATTTGCACCCACTGCCAAGTTTGCTGCACTTCGTGCCATTCTGGCCATTGCTGCCATTGAGGACCTGGAACTTGAATACCTTGACATTTCCAGTGCTTTCCTGAATGGTGAAATTGACAGAGGTCTATCTTCGGCAGCCTGAGGGTTTTCACCAGGGTGGACCAGATCATGTTTGGAGACTTCTCAAGGCACTTTAGGGACTCAAACAGTCCCCCAGGGTGTGGAACAAGAAGCTGGACACTGTCTTACATGAGTTAGGTTTCGCTTGCATCAAGTCTGGCAAGCATCTACATCTGGCTCAGAGACAATGTCAAAATCCTAGTCCCTGTCTTTGTTGATGATCTCATCTTTGCTTCCAAATCTCTATCTGCCATCTCCTATGTGAAGACTGAACTTGACAAACGGTTCAAGCTATGTGACCTTAGCCCTCTGCCTACTTGGCATTGAAATCACTCAGGACTGCTCACAATGACATCTCTGCCTCTCACAGCATCAGTACATCTCTGACATGCTTGATTGCTACAACCTTGCAGACAGTGCACCTGTCACTACACCCATAGACCCAGGTCTCAAATTGACATCCTCCATGTCCCCTACAACTCCTGAGGAGATGGCTGAGATGAAGAACATTCCCTATGCATCTGCTGTTGGCTCCATGGTATATCTGTCAGTTTCAACTTGCCCTGACATTTCCTATGCTGTTGGAGTCTTATGCCAGTTCAATCAGAACCCTGGCATGGCACACTGGAAAGCAGTCAAACACCTCTTTAGATATCTGAAGGGGACAATGGGTTATCAGCTTGTTTCTGCACCCTCACCATCAGGTGAACTTTTTGAGAGTTACACCGGTGCTGACCATGCTGAGAACCCAGATAATGGCAAGTCTACCTCCTGAAGATGGGCCCAGGTGCAATCAGCTGGTCTAGCAAACTCCAAACCATAGTAGCCCTCTCTACCACTGAGGCAGAATTTGTTGCTGCTGGTCATGCTGGAAAGGAGGTGGTCTGGTTCTGGCAGTTCCTTGGTGAACTTGGGTATACATTTGATTCACCCTCTACCCTTGAATTGACAACTAATCTGCAATCTCTGTTGCCAAAAACCCTAAACACCATGGTTGGATAAAATACCTTAATTTGCAGTTCTTCTGGCTTCTTCCAAGTCCATGATACTGAGCTCTGATTCACTCAGTATTACCGACCAACCTTTACTCATACTATCCTCACTACCATGCAGTCTCGGCTCAGCATATCCGATACAATGCCTAGACTATCTCTCCCACCTATCCCCTCCACCTCCTACTATCCTCTTATCCTCCAACCACTTCCTTGCCTGTCTTCCCCCATGACACTTGATGTCCACTTATTATTTCAATCATGGTCTTATTTTTTATCTTTGGCCTTTCCTCTATTGTCTTATTCTCATCCACTCCTTTATTATTTTATTCTCAGCCATACTCTATTATTCTATTCTCACCTACATTTCTTATTTTATTCTTGTTTACTATAAAATGGTTTTTCATACCTTATTGTTCTCCATTTCCTATGCCACCCTGTTCCACATCTTGCTTCTTAACCCATATAAGTAGCGAATGTATGTAGAGAGTTCTTCACTCAGAATATCAACTTGGCTTAGACACCTTTTCCCTGTCCAAGTACTTCACTCAAGCCAATGTCCTTGGCCCCTTTGCCAGTACCACTCCTGTCCAAATAAGTGGCATGCATGGAACAGCAGGGTGCAATGCACGAGCATGTTGAAGCCTAGCCACCCCAAATGGCCTATAGGACATTGACCGATTTCTTGGCCTCACTGAGTCTTGACAGCTTTGTGATGAAGTTGAAGCTGGCATGCTCAGTCCTCTCTTCATTCCCACCACCAACATGGTTGCTAATCTACTCACCAAGCTATTGGAGCGAGTTAAAGTGGAGAGGTGTAGGAAACTGATGGGGATTGAAAAGCATATGTGAGTATTGCAGTGGTAACTCATCGTGGGAGGGTGTTGGGGTGTGATTTTATTCCCCTACACTTGTGTTTTGTTCTTGCACTTGTGTTTCTCTTTTGTGCTTTTCACTTTTGCATTTGCTTTCTCTGGCACTTAAAATAAGCGCCCATAACGACGCACCATTGTACATCTTTGGGTCTTGTCTTTAGCATTCATATTGATGAGTCCCAAAGGTTAGTAGTTACTTTGTTATATACATGTCTTTAGCATCCATATTGACAAGCCCCAAAGGCACTTGTTGTTCTGTGTGTCAGTTAACAGTCTTTTACACTTTCCCTGCCATCAACTTCTGGCCTGCAGGACTTGGTCACTTCTCGCCTGCATCTTCAGCATTACCAACACCTGACAGTATACTCAGAATCAAACTACTTCCTCTGCCTTACCTCTTATGATTATGCCTCCACAAAATAACAGCAGCAACAAGGACATAAGAATAAAGACAGTAAAGCATCTCAGCCCAATCCACCTGTGTATACCAAGACCCTTGGCAAGGATGGCAAGCTCCTTCCAACCAAACAACAGAGATGCATGGACAACAACCTGTGTCTCTTTTGTGCTGCAAGAAATTACAAAATTGCTGGCTGCCCCAAAGCAACTAAAGCCTGTGCAACTATCACTCCTGACTCCATCCCCCAGGCAACTGATGCCTCGGACATCAATGCTAAGGACTCAGCAATGATGACTGAAAACTAGTTAGCTACCCATTGGCCTCAAAGCATACCGAGAGTTGCATTGACTTGGCAGATGCCAGTAGTAAGGCTTAGATCAATGCTGTTATTCTTTCTATTCTCCTTTTTTTTAATTCCTTCCATCACCTGATTGGGCACTGAATTTTCTCAGCAGTCTAGCTTGCATACTTAATAGTATTAGCATTCATAGTGACCCCTTGATTTTATTCTCTATTAGAAAATTCTTGATCCAGTACTGCTAATTCAGTTATTACTGAATGCATAGACATGTCTACTAGGTCTTCCACCAGGATAATCTTAGTCCACCCATCCATCTGTCACATCACTAGATCCGTCAGTCAGTAATATTCAGTCACAACTTGCTCACCCACTATAATCTGTTGATTAACAGGGTATTGGGTAGTATTACATTCCATCATGCCACTAATGCCTTTAGGTTCATCCCGATGCCCTCAGTCTAGTCAGCACTTGTCACTGCTCCAAAAGCCTCACCTAGGATCCTGTTACATTGCTGGAAGCTCTGCCAATAGCCCTAGTCAATGCAAATGCCTTCCTTGCACATGGTTGTATACCAGAATGGCTGGCAAGTTTTTAGCTAGGACCTCTTGGTCAGTGGTGCCACTCTGCATATTCGGCCAAGGTCTCTTCCATCCATCCCCATCCATTCTTGTTTCATCTGCTCTGTATATTCATATCAATATACTCTTACCACTCTTTTCTGTCTGCTTAGCTCGAGGCCAGCACTCTTAGTAGATGAGGGGACATCTACCTAAAAGAGGGGGTGGCGACTAGCTAGATATACTTCAAACTATACAATCTACCCTCCTGAAGATATCCCTCTCCTGAAAACACCCTTCCATTTACTACTCCAATCCCATCCCAACCTTAATTCCTATTTATCCTGCCCCTATATCATCCCAACACTCTATTCCCAACCTTTTGATCATACCCACTCCTGAATACATCCCTCTCAATCCACTATCAACCTCTCTCTCCTTCTGTTTATCATGACTGGATCTGCTGAAAAATCCAGCATGTTCACTTGTCTTTATTTCTTTTCTTATTTTTCAGCCAAAAATAAATAAATAAATAAAAATAAAAATAAAACAATTTATTAAGAGACCACTTTAAAGTCTCATTTTTATTACCATCCTCTATCACCTCATCATCATCCTTTTCCTTCTGTTTGCCTTTGTCTTTTTCCTCCTTTTGTCCCTCATCACCTACTTTCAGACTCCCCTTCTTCCCTGGCTCTTCTACATCTCTCAAACCCACCCCTGCCATGAGGAACAACACTCTCTTCACCTGGTGGTGACTCCTGAGGAGCTCCTCTAACAGCTCCACCATTCTCCTCCTGACTGAGGGCTTGGCCTGTGGCACTTCCACCCCAGGTGTTCTTCCACTCGGCTTGATAGTACAAGCCTGCCTTGGCCTCTTCCTTGGTGGTTCCCTCACCTCTTCCTCCTCTTCCTTATCATTCTCAGGTTCCTCTTGACTCTCCACCCCCATTTTCTCATTGGAATCTCGAATGATGGGCAAACTCTTTGCCTGTGACACCCATGGTGCAGCCAAGTTGCACCTTACTTTCTGTCATTTACATTCCTGACAGGTAGCTCTGGGCCCTGGGACCTTGCACTCATGATGACACTTGGTGCATTTGTCACATAGTGGATAAGCAGTTGGAGACCACCTTTTAAGAGTCTCCTCTGTGCACTATGAGAAAAGAAAAAAAAATCAATAAATTAAAATAAGAGAATATTGCCACTTACCTTGGCTCTCCTACCATCCTTAATCACCCTACTGGGCCCTGCTTCCAAGCTCCTGCCCCTTTTACATGCAGCAATTTTTGGGACTCCCAAAGAATCAGGAACCCCTGTACCTCCAATGCCTTCATTGTTGGGCATTCTGTCCCACACCTCTGCATCCTTGGGGACTATCTTTCTGTCCATTTCCTGGGGAGACTGTGTCCCCGTCATCCCAGCTATCCCATTGTTTGTTGGCCTCTTGGGGTCTCTCCACCCCAACCCTCTCATCCTCTGTCTGTTTGGCTATTCTGGCCTGTTGATCTTCAGCCTCTTAGGCCTCCTCCATCCAGTGACCAACAATCATTCCAGCAGGTACCTTGGCCTCCTGGCTGTCTCCCATAGCATTCACCACTTCCATCTTGGCCGTATTAGCATCTTGCAGGATGATGTTTTTGGCCTTTCCCTCATCCACTGTCTCCCTTGCAGCCTCTGTTGGTTCTGCTACCTTGACTATGGCTCCCGCCTTCTCTGGCCCTCAATGGCCTCCTGCACTGCCCATTCCGCATGTTCTTTCTCATCCCACTGGTGCTGATGGGTGATCCATCTTTCCTCAAACCACTGCTCTTTGTCATCGGTCTTTGCACCCATTTCTCTTGAATCTTTAGAATTTGATGGGAGTTGATTGATGCAGTTGGCTGATGGGAAGCCTGGGAAATTTCTCAAACAATCTGTGATGTCACATCAGTGCCCAGAACCCTATTTCAATCTCCACCTACCAGCATGATGAATTCAGCCGCTAAGGGGGGGATACTGTCAAGTACACATACCAAGTGTCTGGTAATTTGGTAGTGCCAACCAAACAGCCAGACTATGTCCACATACAAGTGTCCATGCCACATGCAAGTCACTTGGTATGCCAGTCTTGGCTTGGCACATCTACCATCCATTCATCCTACCCCATCCACTCCTTACTCCTTGACCTATCTTACCTTAGGACATCTGACCATTGTTTTATCCTTGGTCATAACCCATTGTTTTATAGCCAGGCATTCCCTATTGTCCTATCCTTGGCAACATTCCTATTATTCTATTTTATTGTTCTATCCCCATTTACATTCCTGCATTCTATTTTTGTTCATTGTGGACAATACCCCCACATACTCTGCATACCTTATTGTCCTACATTCCTTATTCCACATGTTGCTTCTTAACCTATATAAGTAGGACATGCGTATACATAATTCCTCATTCTGGGTATTGACTAGGCTTAGCTGAGTATTATAAAATAATTTGACCATATAGATCAATTGATAAGACTCAATATAAAGCCATGTAGCTGTCAGGAGCCGGATTCTGACGGACTTCGGGACTGCCGAAGGGGTGTTGTCGAAAAG
>QLPG01015986.1:0-10037 GCA_003314385.1 Gomphus sp. MG54 | reverse complement strand
ACCGAAGTCCGTCAGTATCCGGCTCCTTACACTCTGTGACCTCAGCTCTTTTCCAAGAGACTCAGGTATGAGTTTAAGTTTATTCTCATATTTCATACAATTGTTAGCTATTCTTTTAGATAGTATTTCAGATACTAACTACTTGTAATATGAGCTCTTTTCTAAGAGACTGAGATAGTATTTCAGTCCTTATATTTAACAGGTACCTGTCAAGCTTCGGATACTGACGGATTTCAGTACTGCTGAAGGGTGTTGGGCAGACAATGGCCAAGTCCTGCAGGCCAAGAGTAGTGGCATTGGCTTTAATGTACTTGTGCATTGCACCCTACTTGCCATGTGTGCCACCGATTTGCAACAGACAGATACTCGGGAGGATGCTGATGATTCTGGCCTGAGTCAAGGACTCAACAGAGAGGAAGAAGGTAGAAGGGCCTAAGCCTAGTTGATACCCAGAATGAGGAAATATGTACATGCATGTCCTACTTATATGGGTTAAGAAGCAACATGTGGAATGAGGAATGTGAGACAACAAGGTATGCAGAGCATGTGGTTATTGTCCACAACAAGTAAAATTAGAATGAAGGGATGCAAACAGGCATAGAACAATAAAGGATAGAATAATAGAAGTGTGACCAAGGATAGGACAATAAGGAGTGGCCGACTATAAAACAATGGAGTTGTGGCCGAGGATAATACAAGGACAGAAGTCCCGAGGTGAGATGGACCGAGGGGTGAGGAGTAGGCATATGGGTGGTGGATGTGCCGAGCCAAGACTGGCATACCAAGTGATATGCACACGGTGTGGCCACTTGGACGTGAACATAGAATGCCTGCTCGGTTGGCACTGCCAAATAAATGGGTCTTGGTATGTGTACTTGACAGTACCTTGTCAATTACATGTAAAAATAATATTTTATGTGCATGAATTATTATTCTACCCTTGCCTAGGATTATTTCCATGGATATTCTATAAATCTGATTTAGTTCTTTTACTATGTTTTTGCATACCTTTATTGTTCAATCAGTCTCAGTAATTGTGTAACATGCCACCTTGATCGATACAATAAATGATAAACAACAAATGGTGTGAGGTCAGTGCTGTTCTCGGTCATGATGTCTTTATCAGTTCCATAACCTGGGATATGTTGAAAGTAGAATAAGTTCACATTTACTATTTTTCTTTATGCTGCATATTTAACTTTTCCATATCTTTAGTCCACATTCCCCATCCCTATAGAGTGACCATAGAAAGTTTTTCATCCCTCATTCGTTTACCCATATCGACTGAGGTGAGATCTACTTCGTTCTCGTTTATTCCTGTAACTTACATATCATGTGTTGTACAGCTAATCCGGTACAGGTAGATACTAATCTCAGTCGTTTACCCACATCGACTGAGCTAATCATGTACAGACTACAACAAGGATAGTGTTGCTGGTATTTTGTAATGTTCATGCCATGCCATTCTCCTAGTCCATGTGCAATGGGGTCGCACATATGCCGGATACAACCATAGGTACTGATACTGCTGGACCCGGGTATGACAAGCAAATGGATAAGCGGCTTAGTGATTGATGGCGATGTTGCACGGCCAAAGAAAAGTATTAGGAATATAGATTTATTGTGAGATCTGGTAGATACAAGATTCAAGTTCTCGACGTAGTAAAACATTTAATCGCTTGATCAACACCATGAACTGCTTATTGCAACGAGACATAGATTTTGGTAGCTGTGAGCCGCCGTAATAGGCGCGGTGCTGCGGCTTCGAGAGGCTGTGCATGAAAGAACCTCATCTGACATTGAGCGTCCTTTACCTCTCAGCCCTTACCAGTGATTGGAATTTTTTTCCTGCGGATGGATCGACGAACTCAGGCTTCTGTACTTGATGCTAATCAAGCACAAATAACATCGACCATGACTAATGTCAACTTTCGTATGTTATTTGTTGAAATTATGAGCTCAAGAGCTTTGCGCTCATTCACATGTGTGCGGAAGATGTTGGTGGAAACATGTCTTTGCAGAATACAGCTTATATAAACTCTGACTTAACCCATAGTAAGTGCGAGCACTATGGCTATCCATTTCGTTCCATGCGAGGTGGCAGCCTATCTCGTAAGACAGAGTACTCACGAACATGATTTACAAAATTTTCATACAGACCAACGTCGGCAGGAGATATACGATTGGCTGGCGGGTTTTGACTCCCGATCAAAACATGTTCGTGCTCAAGGGGAACGCCAAGAAACGACTGGATCGTGGTTTATACAGGGAGAAAGTTTCAAAGAATGGAAACTCAAGGCCAACTCCTTCCTCTGGCTCCACGGCATGCGTACGTTTTTCCTATGTTTCTTGTTAGTCCCTTTCTCCCGCTGACAGACTAGTGCAGCTGGCGCTGGGAAAACGATCCTATGGTGCGTAGCCCAGTTGTTTCTAAGGATATGCGTTAACCCATGGATTGATTAGCTCTACTGTCATCGAAGAGATTGTTCGTCACTGTGAGACAGGCACCGCTTTCGCATATGCTTATTTCTACTTCGAGTTCCGCAATACGGACATACATCCCGACACTGTTATTCGGTCTGTCATTAGGCAGCTATACTCGCAATGCGTGCACACCCCCGATGTATTGGAGAAACTATTCTCTGAGAATGCGAACGGCCGCCGATCTCCCGCCCTGGAAGATTTGATTTCAACTCTGAAAGCCATCATTCAGAGCTTCAATCATGCGTACATCGTTTTCGATGCACTCGATGAATGTCATGATCGCCGTGATTTTCTAAAATTGCTTCAAGAGATACACGGCTGGAGACACGGTCCATTACACCTGTTGACAACGAGCCGGCAGGAGGATGATATCACCAGAGTGCTGAACCCCCTTATTTCACATCTTGTACCCATGGACCACATCCTTGTTGACCGTGACATTCATCTACATGTATCCAAAATATTGGAGGAGCATGGCGAGTTTGCTCTGTATCCTGAAGAGGAGAGGGAGAAAATCAAGGGAGTTCTGACTAAGGGTGCTCATGGAATGTAAAGTGTCTATCTGCCTTTTGGTAAGTTGTTACTGACTGATAGATTGGTAAGGTTTCGATGGGTAGCTTGTCAGCTGGATACACTACGAGACTGCTTTACCCTCGACGATCTCATGGAGGCGTTGGAATCGCTCCCAGTCGGTCTGTACGAGACTTATGATCGAATTCTCTCAAACATTCCTCATCAACACAGCCAGGGAGCTCTCAGGATCTTGCAGTGGCTTACATTTTCCCAAGGAGCAAGATCAACAGTCCGAGAAGCCATCGAAGTACTGGCTACAGATCCAGATGCGAAAGACGGCCATCTTTACAAGCCAGGACGACGACCTCTAAATCTTCAAAAACTTCTAGCCATGTGTTCCAGTCTAGTTATCATTACTTTCCCAGATGCTGAGGGACCTCACATAGGCTATTTCAATATCAAGGAAGAAAACATTGATCCATATTGGACACGCTTCCCTCGTGTTGCAGAACTCAGACTAGCCCATTTCTCCGTTCGGGAATATCTCATCTCGGACCACCTCCGCCAACGAAATGACATGTGTTTCTATCATTTAAACACAAGAGTTGCTAATACATCCATCGCCAGGACGTGTCTCGTTTACCTGCTGCAATTCAGGCAGCCTGGATGCATACAGCCAAGTACTCACACCTATCCGTTATCTGAATATGCTGCGAAAAACTGGACGTACCACGCTAAATCAGGTGATGATGAATCGGACAGTTTACATGGGCTAACGATGGACCTTCTTCAAACCAATGCGGTGTATATGAACTGGCTGGCACTTTACAACCCGGATTCTCACTGGCCCAGTCACTGGCCCAGACATTGGTCCAGGTCACCTGAAAATTGTACTTCTCTGTATTATATGTCATTGGCCGGGTTGAAAAGAACGGTCGAGAACCTCCTGGATAGTGGTGCAGACGTGAACGTGCCACAAGGGTACTGGGGCAGTGCGCTCCAGGCGGCGTCGTTTCACGGCCACGGGAACATAGTTCGCTTGCTTCTAACAAACGGAGCGGAAGTGAACATGCAAGGAGGCGAATTTGGTTGTGCTTTGCAAGCAGCGGCGCTGGGAGGTCACGAGACGATCGTTCGTCTACTGGTCGACAACACAGCGGATGTGAACGTGCAGGGAGGAGGGTATCGCACTGCGCTGCAGGCAGCCTCATTCGGTGGCCACGAGGATATCGTTCGCTGCCTGCTAGAGGCAGGAGCGGATATTGATTTGGTGGGAGGAAAATTCGGGAGTGCGCTCCAGGCGGCGGCATCAGAAGGTCACAAGACGATCGTTCGGCTATTGATCGACAAAGCAGCAGATGTGAACGTGCAGGGAGGAAAGTATGGCACCGCGCTGCAGGCGGCCTCATTCTGTGGCCGCGAGGATATCGTTCGCTACCTGCTAGAGGCAGGAGCGGATATCAGTTTGGTGGGAGGAGAATTCGGGAGTGCGCTGCAGGCGGCGGCGTTATTCGGTCACGAGACAATCGTTCGGCTATTGATCGCCAACGCAGCCATGTGAACGTGCAGGGAGGAGAGTAAGGCACCGCCCTGCAGGCGGCCTCATTCGGTGGCTACGAGGATATTGTTCGCCACCTGCTAGAGGCAGGAGCGGATATTAATTTGGTGACAGGACGATTCGGGGGTGTGCTCCAGGCGGCAGTATCAAGAGGTCATGAGACGATCGTTCGTCTATTGATGGACAAAGCAGTGGATGTGAACGTGCAGGGAGGAGAGTATGGCACCGCGCTGGAGGCCACATGGAATGGCCACTAGGGTATTGTTCGCTACCTGCTAGCGAGAGGAGTCAACACGACTACCATGACATCACTGTAGAATTTATTTGATTATAATTACTTGATTTTAAGGGAGAACAAAGGACATGAGAGAAAAAATATGTTTTGGAAATGGAATGATTAATTATTCGACAATATGGTTCATTATATACTAAATCTATGGAGCCTAGGCTATACTGCGTGAGTCTGCGCACGCCCCTTCCCATAGACTCGTTGGCATTGACGCGTCAATAATGACGCGCATGTGATCTGATAACGACGTGTATGTGACGCAGATGCGATGGGCGTGTGGCGTAGATACGATGCGCGTGGCGGGTATGGTGATTGAGTGGGGAAGAAGTGAGGAGAGGAGATAGAGGATGGACTTTTAGGAACACCACCGAGTCCCTCGGGTACATCTGTGCCAAGACATAGGAATTCAGCCTCTTTCAATGTCTTACTGCCCCCTAAATCATTCAAGCACGTACCTCGTAATGCAGGTTTTGGATGAATAAGGAGATGAAGGGTCGCAGCTTCCCGTATATGATTCATAGCTGAGAGCCATGCTCCTCATGGTTGAGATGAGAGAGGAGTGAGAATAGGACTGTGGTGTGGAGGATGACTGAGATGTAGGGGGACTGCAGGCCATGAAGAGTCAGTTAGTTGGCTGCTGTATATCTACAACAATCACACCAACAGATGACACAGTGATCCATTAAAGACATTTCGTGCACTCCATGCAACCGGGTCCGTTATAGTAACCTACATCCCAAGGGGTTAGCACCCAAAATTATTCGAAAAAGAGTCCGAAAGTATATAGCTAATTTTCCTGCAAATAAACTTGCAGGACTCAATTTTATTTTATTTTGTGTTTTTATGCTTTATAGATCACGGCTAACAAGAATTAGAATACTTGATTATACTATTTTACACTTTGTACTATAAGAACTGTGAGGGCAGGGGTGAGGCAAACACATGAAAAGCAAAAATACAAGAGGGACTGAGACAACATGACTAATATTTGAAACAATGTTATACAGCTTAAAGCGAACAGAAAAACAAAATAGAAAACACACAGAAGAATTTTGAGCTTGAAAAGTGAACATTGTTGAGATGGAAAAAGATTGGCCAAATCCTTCCCGGTCTCACAGGGTATGCTCGATAACTTGGGTACTTTGTTACTTCCCAAAACAGAATTACCGTTGACTGGGAAATGAGATTAGGAACTGGTGAATGGAAATAATAGAAGGAATGATGAAAGAATTTATGGTGGTGAAATAGAATTAATAGAGTCAAAAGAAGATTAGATATGGAAATAATGGTTTCAAACATTTAGCACCTATTGGTGCCAGATAGGATACAGGCTTGCATGTCCATAGAATATTCAGTAATGTTATTGTTCAACTAAATCACTTAACTAGACATATGTAGAGTAATATGATATCCTTTACTTGTGTTCAGATTGCATACTATTATTCCATGAACAGCGATGTGAACAGTACTCCTTCCCATTATAGAACTGTAAGCACCTGGTGGAATGGTTCTGGGGGGTACTTCATTATAACCAAATTTGGAAAAAAGGTAGAATAGAGCTCAAATAAACATGGAAAAAATACAGATAAATTGTAGATTAACATTGTGAATGGATCATCAATCGGGCACATGTATTTGATGGCTAGAAGCCACAATCAGCTCACCTGGACTTGAATTGATAATGGAATGGCTCAAAAGGTGTGTATATGATGTACCTTAAATGGCTGTCATGTACATGTACCGAGTGTCCAGTAATTTGACAGTACTGACCGAGTACATCAGACCACGACCACACCCAAGCGTCCAAGCTGCATGCAAATTACTTGGTGCACCGGTCTCGGCTCGGCACACCCACCCTCCCCCATCCCCATCCTTTGGCCAAGAGTGGGACGCAACCAGACCGCCATTGGGTGGTACGTGTCCTTTACAGTTTACAGTATCGTCATGTTATGTTATGATTGTGTCTGCATTGCGATCTAAATCAAATCTCCGAAATTCACAGGCTATGCAGAAATACAAAGAAGTTCCGTGGTGGTGGTATGCTGTATTATTGGCTCTAGCCTTCTTTGCAGGTGTGCGGTTTGATACATTGGAAATATGAAACGCTGACGGAGTTGCAGGGCTGATCGTTGTACTCATCGGTCCTTGCTCATTTTCTGTTCAGTTATAATCGACGCTGAAAGTTTTTGTAGGCAATACAACGCTACCATGGTGGGGTTACATCACGGCACTGTCATTGGGAGGTGAATTAGTGACCTTTTTTTTCCTACTTATCGATACACAACTTATTCACACGAAACTTTGCACATAGCTTTCATTGCCGTATGTTAAACAAGCAATCTTTCCCACTGAAAAAATACGCATTGCATTTCTTGTAGCCCTTTTCCAACCTTCTCTATGCCAGACTTGGTAATGGAATCGCGAGTAATCAGTTGGTCTGTTGACCCGCAGTTCATAAGTATTGATCGACTGTTAAAACGTATTCCTCATGGTAGATGAAAATGGTCGCTGGTGCCATGCATCCTGGAAAGCCAGTGGCAAACCTTTATGTAAGTTTTTCATTGAGATGAATCCGTACACGCGTTGGTGTTCTGATCTGGAGACGGATCGGTTCGACAGTTCTCCATGTGGTCACATGATGTGGTCTCTACATCAATTCTCCTGGCTGGTGATTTGAAACTGGGACAATATCGTGAGTAGTATTCAGTTGAACATTAAGAGTTTTTGTTTTCTGAAAAGAAAAAATGTTCATTCTTCTCATCTTCTCATATAGTCAAGATTTCCCCACGGGTTATGGTTGTTACTCAGTTATGAAGAACGCTACTCGGTGCTTTTGTGAACTACGCAGTTATGACTACTGTCACGCAAAATCAGCGTAATATCCTCCTAGACCCTATTGCAACTAACATCTGGAGTAAGCCTCGTCTATCCTCACTACCTAATAGCCGTTCGTTAACATACTAACAACATAACTCACTATACTCTCAATACTCAAAGGTGGTCAAACGGTTCAATCTCTCAACAGTGCCGCAGTTACCTGGTCACTCGCTGGACAACTCTATGGTCGTAATGGACCATATGTATGGGTTCCCATCGGCCTTGTAAGCGATTTTCAACATTGGGCTTATTTCATATTGTTCAATAACCATACCATACATACAGGTTCTTGGAATGATCCCCGCTATTTTCCAATGGTTCATATGGAGGGTACGGCTTCTTTTTTCTTTTCTTTTCTTTTTCTTTTTCATGCGCGACAAAATACTCAAAGAAGCTGCTGGCAATTTTTTTTCATCTAGCGTTGGCCCAAGATCGGTCCTGTTCAAGTTGACAAAATTATTCTTCCCGTCATATACATGGTTGGTTAATTTTTTTAAAGCTGTATATATACGATCTCGGGACACTGATGATTCGGGGCCTAGTACTTGAAATATTATAGTACACAGGTTGGCTGTCGACAGGTACTAATTCTACCATCCTCTCCACGGTTTTGGAGGCGTTATCTCACAGGTGTGGGTCCGTCAACGGTATCCGGGGTGAGTTTTCCACTTCCACTTTATTGAGTATCGCCGTAATTGTGTATAACAGTATAACATGCAATTTGCTTTATGGTTTCAGGTGGTATCGCAACTATAACTACGTATGTATTCTTTTTCTTTTGTTTGTTTGTTTGTTCAATCACGACACGACGGTGAATTATGATCATTTCTACCAGCTTCTTGCCGGAGCGTTGCATGGTGGTGTACAGGTGTTGATCTTTATCCTCACTTTCGCTGTTTTTGGCGCTAGTGGCGTTGCTCGGCCCTTCCCTACAGTAAGTTTGATTTCAAGCAAGATTTCAAGCAAAAAAAAAAAAAAAAAACACGATCTGATATCTAATTTCTAATTTCAGTGGTGGGGTAATCCCGATGCATACTCACCATCATCTGTGAACAATTTGGATTATTGCAAGCAATTATGAATGTTAGCTTTCGGTAGTCTTTTTCTTTCTTTCTTTCTTTTTTGCTAGGATTTTCTCATCAGGGTCAAGGAAGGTTATGGTCATGATATAGCATTGACTTGTGTGTATTTCGTTTCGTTGGGGGACTTTTACTTTTACTTTCACGGGTTATCGGGTTATTCGAAGCGGATATTACTGTAAAGTAGCGTAATATTTTACCATATATTACCCTTTCAGCAGAAATTTTAAGGGTATATTGGCGGATGGATGGATATTGAGATAAATCGAAAGTTCTGATAGAAGGAAGACTCGATCGTTCTGAACAGCCATTTTTTTTTTTTTACCATTTCCTTTTTTTTTTTTTTTTTTTTTTTGGCAGTTGAGCTCGGTTCTTCAAACCCACACGTCCTACGAATTGCATTGCTTTTGAGAGAGCAAAAATGTATCTAAGAATCGCTCGTCTCGTCTCGTCTGGGCGGATTCTCTCGAATGGGGTCACACGATAAATCCTTCATCAAAGTACTGGCGGGCACTTTACCTAAAGACCACCACCTGCTCGCTTTTTTCCCCACGATCCTCGACACAAGGAAAAAAAGAAGAAATAATATTTCTATGACCCCATGCACACATAACCGCTCCCCCCCCACAAAATAAATAAATAAATGAATGCATACTAACTAACCCAAAAATATTAACCAACCCAAAAACCTCCCTCTTTTTGCCAGCCAAAAAAGCCAGGGACATGCAGCAGCTCCCAGGGTGACCCTAATCTTGCAGTAGGAAACATGCAAGAGGAGCTAATCCAAGTTTCAAACTTCGATCAGCACCGTGTCCACAACCAGAAAAACAGCCAAAGAATTCCTCAAAAAGAAGTGCTATGCAATAACAGGAGAAGAATATAACCTGAATAGGTCTCAGCATGGTCCTACTCCATCTCATGCAGATGCTGTCTTTGTCTAAGGTAGTAGTAGATGGATTGAGGGTGATTGCATACATATTGGAGAATATAGACACTGGGCACATTGGCACCTACACGGCAACTGCTATCAATGACATCTTTAGTCTAACTACTGAACAGCTTAGGGGGGCATGATCTCAGGCCTGAAATGGACCACTGATGATCTGCCGTGGGGCTGCAGTATCAACCGCCAGGACAGTGGACGAATTCAAAATCAAAATACAGGAGCATCAATACAGCACCTCACAGATGTGGCAGTGGAGACAGCAGCAGTAGCAGAAGTCATGGAGGTGATGGC
>QLPG01015969.1:0-14962 GCA_003314385.1 Gomphus sp. MG54 | reverse complement strand
AAAGGAAAAATGAAGACTTAAGAAATATTTGGCTTGATATTGGGGTAATTGACCCAACATTTGGTTCACTAGGTAATACTAGCCAAACATCTCCTGTATGATTCCACATACAGTGATTATATTAATATTCACAATTCACAAATGTCAGGGGTGTTATGGCCTGTCCCCCTCAAATGAACCTATTATAGTTTTCTCCCCCTTCTATGCCAATAAGGGCTATCATTCGAACATCACCCTTCACCCCAATGTGACCTTGCCTCCTCTTGGGCACATGACTTTGTAGTCAACTTGGACAACCTGCGCCAACAACTCCAAAAGACCCAATACTCAGCATCCACAGATTGACACCAAGCAGTCCCTCTGGATTTTAAGGTAGGAGACAAAGTCTTTGTTAAGTCTGAGAACATCCAAATTACAAGGACCTCTAAACAGCTAGCAGAGAAATCTCTAGCTCCCTTTGAAATTATCACACAAGTAGGAACTGTCTCCTTCACCCTGCAACTCCCCAACAACATGAGAGCCATCCATCCCATCTTTCACATCTCATGCTTTAACCATCAACTCCAAACACCTTCCCTGAATGTATACTTCCACCCCAACCTCCAATCATCATTGATGAAGAACCTTAATATGAAATCTCTGAGATCCTTGACTCAAAAATTGATGGAAGAAGATGCAGGTGCCCACTCCAGTACTTAGTCAAATGGTCTGGATACGAAGGCACTGAAGACAAAAAGTCCTGGCCGCTAGCCAATGAACTTGACAATGCCTCTAAAGTAGTCTCCGATTTCTACCAAGCATACCCTGACAAACCAGGACCCTTGGTGATATCTTAGGTTTCCATTACCTTAGACTTGATTGGTTCACTTTGGTTTAACTTAGGCATTTTTACTCAACTTGAAAATAAATGATAAATGATAAATTATCTATTCCAGCGATCCCGGTGCATCTTCCAGGGCCAATCCATCATCTTCCCTCAGACCCCCTTCATCCTTCTCCTTCCCCTTGCCCTTTTATGTCTCCTTCTCCTTTTCATTCTAGGTCTCCCTTGGTGCATTCCCCCACCAGTCATCTATGTTCTGTGACCTGTTGAACCATGGAGCCTGCTCAATGATTTGGAGCTGGTTCATATGAACCAAGGCATCGACAATCCATTTGTTCTCATCTCCAATGTCCTGGAGCTCCCATCTCAATGCCCACAGCTCCTCTACCACCTCCCTCAGAGTAACCCTGGGTGTGTCCGAATCCCAATATGATCCCTCAATCACCACCTCTAACCTTCTCTTCTTTGGCAGAGGACTGGTACCGTCCTCTAACACACCCCTACCTCTCTTCCCCTTGTCGCCCATCTCTCCCTCCTCATCCTCCTCTGCCCTACACTTCACCCTCTGACCTACACAAACAAGGCATGTGGTGCCCTTTCCGGAGATAGGCCATATGCAGGCTTCTCCCTGACATGCATAATGTGTGCACACCCGAGTGGACTCCAAACCCCCTACCCCAGTCCCACCTTGGCACAGCTGTCAGTACAAGTCCAGACACAAACTGATTAGCATCCTCTGACTTGATTCAAATGGTCTGAGACCCACCTCAGCACTACCCACCCTTGCATCCCTCAATTGAGCATTTTCATGGGCCTTTAGAGCCTGAGAGATTAGGAGCACCTGCTGTTTTTCAAGCATGCAGATGTGCTCCTTCTCCCACTTGGTCATACCCAAGCCTCCTTCTCCAAAGTCTGGGGTTGGCCTCTGAGTCCCAACCCCCAAAGAGCCCCCTTGTTGGGGCACGTCTTCCTCTATTGTTGATAGCTCCAAAATGGTCTTGAAGCTTTTGACAACCCTTTTCCAAGTTGCCTTCTTAGTGGCCTTCTTCCAAACCTCCTCCTTTTGGAGCCTTTCAGTCTCCTCCTCCTCCTTGGCCTTCTTTTTGGCTGCCTCTTTGGCCAACAATCGGCCTCCTCCTTGGCCTTTTTCTTGGCCTTTTCCCTGGCCTCTCTCTTGGCCTTTTCAGCCTCCTCCTTTGCCTTCCGCTTGGCCTCCTCCTTGGCCTTTTACTCAGCCTCCTTGGCCTCCTCCTTGGCCCTCTGCCTTTTTTTGGCCTCCTCCTGGGCCCTTCACTTCTTCTCAGCTTAGACTTTTTAGAGATTTTCTGAAGCCTGTCATATTTTCTCTATAAGAGCTTCCTCATCGTGCATGACAGGGGTGGTTGGTGATGACATGGTTGAGTTACCAGTCCCCCCTTTATACCTTTTTTTGGCACCTAATCACATAATCTTCCTATGGTAACTTCCATTAACATTAAGTGCTAGGACCTTGATCCTTGGTCCTAACAGGGGTGCATTGTTATATCCTTGATATAACTCTGATACCTTGGACATCCGATCTAGGGTACTATAAAGAAGATCACTCCAAACCAAGTCCAAGTCTACACCGATCAATTGGCAGTATGCCCTCAGACCTCAGACATCTTTCCTTTCTCATCGAACAATAGTCTTATTGTAACACCAGATGTAGATTTCTTTTGTAACCCATCTTCATTCATCTTATTGCTCTCTTAGACATTCCTAATTAGTTACAATAAGGACTGCTATGTATAAATACCTCCAGACTTCTGTACTATACCTTAGTTTGAATATCGACTTAGTATTCCCACTCACCCTTTGAACTCCAGACTTCTATATCTCTGAACCTCCAAAATAAGGGACTGATGATCGAGGAGGGTGCAACATACAAGTAGAAGCCAAGGCTCTAAGACCTCAAATGCACAACTTCGGACCGACTTACATCAGCTCAGACCTGATATGACTTTGGACTTAACACAATTCTATTTTCACTTCATTTACATTTAATATCCTTTGATTTATTTTCTTATTCGCAATTCCATTCTATCTCTAATATCTGATCCACTACTACGCCTTATAGGGTAACTCCATTGGGAATTGGGGTGACAAATCACCCCTCAATGTCACAGAGGAGATCAAGATTGGGATATAGTATTTCTGTTCTTGCTTTTCAGGATCCTGGGCTTTCTCATCTATTATAGGAATCTAGTCAACTCCTTGTAGATTTGAAAGTAGTATAAAGATCTTGTATATTCAGTAGTTCAGTCCTCAGTCAGATAATCGACTTTGATTTTGACTAAGCTTTGTTCTGTCTTGCTATTCCAAAATTAGGGACCAGTGCAATCTGGTGGGCATAACATATAAGTTGAAGCCTTGCCCTACTCCAAACCTCACCATTGTTTATCTTTGGGAGATATTCTTTAATTACGATTACATCACTCTTTCACATCATAGCAGTATTATCTGACTTCTACACTGTCAGGGGATGACCTTCTCCCAAAGCTGATTCAAGTCTGAAGTTCTATTTCAAACTCCGACCAACTCCGAGGCTAAATGCCCAAGTCCAAGAGAACCACTGAGTAGAAACAGGACCAATTTTAAAGCATGGTGAATAGAACCTGGAATAAATGCCCAAGCCTTGGATTTAGTACCAGGAAGTTGGCATTACAAACTCCGATGTATTGATTTGTAAGCTAGTGCATGGACCACTTACATAAGAGTATAAAAGGGGTTCACCAGCGGTGGGATCTTTAGACTTTCCTCTTTGGATTTCCCCTGCTTAGGTGAGAACCCCATATGTAATTAGATAGTAGTTATAATTAAAACCTTTGGATTCCCCCTGATTAGCTTGCCTCCAAGACACCTCCGAGAGGCTGCAAGAGGGTTGCCCTTACAGCAGGAAAGTCTCTCCAATAAGGACCGGGAGCCACGTTGCAATACAGTCATAGGTGGTTTCAGACTCAATGGAAGCGATTCAGAGAGTACCAACTCCTGCACATACTTGACACCGGACTCCCCCTCCTCTATAGTCAGAGCCACAAATATCCCCACTAGTCTCACCTTCAGCATGGACTCTGAGGAATGATTGCAGAGGTTAGAGCAAGAACTGGCAGAAAACCAAACGGCAAATGCCACAATAAATGAAGCCCTTAGGGCAATCATGGCCAAACTAAACTCTGAAATTTTAGAGGATGACCCAACTCCAAGTGCATGTTTTTTGGATGCTCAGAGTACTACCACCTTACAAGGAAACTCTAGAATCAGGCTTGCACCTCCATCAGACTTTGATAGAAACAGAGAGAAGGGGAGAGCCTTCCTTAATTCCTGTAACATTGTCAGGAGTCGGATACTGACAGACTTCGGTACTGCCGAGGGGTGTTGTCGAAAGGTCGGGCGGACTATGGCCAAGTCCTGCAGGCCAAGAGTAGTGGCATTGGCTTCAACGTACTCGTGCATTGTGCCCTACTTGCCGTGCGTGCCACTGTATTTGCAACAGACAGATACTCAGGGGGATGCTGAGGATGCCGGCCCGAGTCGAGGACTTAACAGAAGAGAAGAAGGTAGAAGGGCCTAAGCCTAGTCGATACCCAGAATGAGGAAGTATGTACATCCATGTCCTACTTATATAGGTTAAGAAGCGACATGTGGAATAAGGAATGTGGGACAACAAGATATGCAGAGCATGTGGTTATTGTCCACAACAAGTAAAATTAGAATAAGAAATGTAAGGTGGAAATAAAACAATAAAGGACAGGATAATAGGACGTGCCCTAATACAATAGAAAATGCTTGATTGTAAAACAAGGCCATAACCGAAGATAACACAAGGGCAGGAAGTCCTGAGATGAGGCGGACCGAGGAGTGAGGAGTAGCTGTAGGAATGAGGGGTGTGACCGATATGTGCGTCTGGCCAAGGACAACTCATTGAATGGTTCGTACTTGGTTACTAATGGAGTATTTTAGTTGGTACCACCGAGTTATTGGGTCCTTGGTACGTGTACTTGACAAACATCTACTTTGCAATATGCGGAGATCAATTCCTGAACAGCCAGTCTCGGATACACTGGGCTCTCTCCTACTTCAAGTCCGATAGAGCAGCCGGCTTTGCAAATAAAATCCTCCGAAGTGAGAGGAGCGGACATGCCAACTACTCGGACTGGAGAACCTTTGAATCGGACTTCATACAAAATTTCTGCCCAAAAAATGAACAACTCTCTGCCCTTACCTAACTAGAAGGAACGGGCTGGTACCAAGGGAAAGACTCCGTAGAAGAATATGTGGACCAATTCATAGAACTGGTGGATCTTACAGAATACCACAATGACAAAATGATCATGATCAAGTTCAGCCGAGGACTTGAACCAGGAATACAGACAAAGGTTGCCCTCCTGGGGAGTAGAACCCCAAGCTTTGACGATCTCAAGGGATGGTATGAGGCAGCACACAGGGTTGCCTGGGATCAGGAAGCCAATGAAGTGTTCACAGAAACTCATCGCAGTCAACTTTGGACCTCTGCCCGCTTAAACAGCACGTCACCTAGATTCATGCTCAGAGTTCCAAGGATACCAGGACCATCCCCTCACTCCCTAGAAACCACTCCAACAGGCCCCCATACCGCTGCCAATCGCCTTGAAGGAAGCTCTAACCCTAATGGAGGTAGACTGGACCCGAGCAAAAGGTGCCACTCTAGGGGCTTGCCACCAATGCCGAAAACCTAGGCATTATGCACAGGATTGCCCATTATCCTTTGACATCCAAACCATGAGTACAGAGGAAAAACTGGAGTTACTTCCAGAACTCCTGAACCTTGTAGGAGTGTCAGAAGTAGCACCAGTGGAAGTATCAAAGGACTCCAAGAGAGCAGAAGAGGAAGATTTTGGGAGAGAAGAAGAGGAGGATTTTGGAACTGGCAGTGGGTGAATCGTGTGCCCCCGCTGCCTGTACATAATAGGTTCTCATACCTGGAAGAAGAGAGTGATGTAATCATTCCACATTCCCTTTCAGAAGAACAGCCATCAAAAGATACACAAACATTGGAGGCTCCACCCAAGCAAACTTGGATATGACTCTGGAAATGGGAGAAATGACTTCCAAAGAAATATGTGGTTGCCACCACCCCAAGTCTGAAATCCCTAGTTATCAAGGTGGAGATCCAAACAATGGACACAGCAGAGGTCAAATAGGGACCCGCTCTTGTGGATTGCAGAGCCACCGGACAGTTCATAAACAAAAGTTACGCAGAATGACTACTCAGAAACTACAAAGACCTATTCCAGTTTACAATGTAGATAGATCACCAAATGAGGCTGGAGCCATCAAGGAGGTTGTGAATGTAATCCTCCAAGTGAATGGGCACATGGAGCAAACCACATTTGCGGTTACCAGCTTAGGAAAACAAGACATAATCCTGGGCTTTACTTGGCTGGAAGAACATAATCCAGATATTGACTGGTGGACTTGAACTGTCAAAATGAGCTGATGTCTAACAAAATGTCACACCTGCCAGACTGAAGTGCAAGACAAATGAAGGAAAGAGCAGGTGTTGAAAAGGCAAATCCGAGAGTGTCGGACCAGCCTATTTCCAAAGCTCCTAAAAGAAGAAGGTCTACAGGAAGGAAGTCCGGAGGCAGATGAGGAGGGCAAAGAAGAGGAAGACCTGCTGGATGAATTAGAGCCCAGGGATGGAGTGATGTGTGTGATGCTCCCACCAGAAGGGGAACATGTCCGAGTTGTGCAGACTACCTCTCAGAGGTTGGCAGAGGCCCATTACAAAAATGTCCAAACAGAGGCAGAAATCCCTGAATATCTCCAAGACTTTGAGAGTGTTTTCGCCAAGGAATCCTTTGACGAGCTCCCAGAGAGAAAAATTTGGGATCATGCCATTGAACTGGAGCTGGGGGCCAGTCCAGTTAACTGAAAAGTGTATCCCATGTCCCCACTAGAGCAAACAGAGCTAGATGCCTTCATCCAAGAGAACCTTCGGGCTGGATGCATCCGACCTTCAAAATCTCCAATGGCATCCCCGGTCTTCCTCAAAAAGAAAGAGGGATCCCTCCATCTCATCCAGGACTATTGAAAGCTAAACACAATGATGGTGAAACACCAATACCCACTACCCCTCATTCAGGAACTGGTGAACCAGCTCAAGGGGGATAAATATTTCACAAAACTGGATGTCAGATGGGGATACAACAATGTCTAAATCAAGGAGGGGGACAAGTGGAAGGCTGCCTTTCAGACAAACTGAGGACTGTTTGAGCTGCTGGTAATGTTCTTTGGGCTCACAAACAGTACAGCCACTTTTCAAACAATGATGAATGATATTTTCCAAGACCTCATTCTAGCAGGACTCGTCTGCGTATACATCGATGATATCCTCATCTATTCTTGGACCTTGGCCAAGTACCAAAGGATTACACACCAGGTGTTAGAAAGACTCTGAGAACAGAAACTTTATCTTTGAAAGGAAAAATGCGAGTTTGAGAGAACACAAATTGAGTATCTGGGACTCATCATATCAGAAGGAAAGGTAGAAATGGACCCTGTAAAAGTCCAAGGAGTAACGGAATGGCCAACTCTGAAGAACCAAAAGGAGGTCCAGTCCTTCCTTGGATTTGTGAATTTCTATTGGCGCTTCATCAAGGACTTCTCCCTTCATGCTTGACCACTCTTTGATCTCACAAAGAAAGGGGAACCATGGAAATGGGAAGAGAAAGAGGAGATGGTGCTCCAAAAAATTAAGGAGCTTATCACCTCGGCCCCAATACTGACATTCCTGGATGATTCTCGGGCATACAGAGTAGAAGCAGATGCCTTGGACTTTGCCACAGGGGCCACCATCTCACAACAATCACCAGAAGATGGGTCATGGCATCCAATTGCCTTCTTCTCCAAAAGCCTAAGCCCAGGAGAAAGAAACTATGAAATCCATGACAAAGAAATGCTCGCCATCATCCGAGCTCTAGAGGAATGGCGACACTTCCTAGAAGGGACACAACTCCAGTTCGAGATCTGGACAGACCATAAGAATCTGGAGTATTTTAGAACCTCTAAGAAGTTAAACCCAAGGCAAGCTCAATGGTCCCTCCTTTTATCTCGCTTCGACTTCACACTCCATCACCGACCAGGACAAAGTATGGGCAAAGCAGATGCACTTTCCAGGAGAGCAGATCATGGATTAGGATCGGAGGATAATGAGAATATAATCCTCCTCTGACCGGAGCTGTTCATGATCCGAGCTCTAGAGGGGATCACGGCAGTCAGAGAAGAAAGAGATATCCTCCTAGACATACGAGCAAAATTTCGGACCTTGGCCCCAGAAGATCCAGTGGCTAAGACTATCATAGAACTCTGACGAGGGCATGCCAGATCGGTACAATCTGCTGAGTGGATGGAACAGGATGGCCTCCTGCAGTTCCAAGGGAGAATCTACATCCCAAATGATCCAGACCTTTGGAGATGCATCGTTTCCCAGCACCATGACACACAAATAGCTGGGCATGCAGGGAGATGGAAAACACTAGAACTGATCTCCAGGAATTACTGGTGGCCCCAGATGTCACAATATGTAGCACAATATGTAAAGACCTGTGAATCCTGCATATGGACCAAAATCTGGAGACAGCCTCCAGTAGGAGAACTGGAACCACTCCCCATCCCCGAAGCCCAGTGGGATACTATTAGCATAGACTTCATAGTAGAGCTGCCGGATGCCCATGGATACGATGCGGTCATGAACATAGTTGACTCAGTAAGCAAAAGGGCACACTTCCTCTTCACCAACACTACCATCATGGCATTAGGAGCTGCACGACTCTATCTGACAGATGTATGGAAACTACATTGACTTCTGAAACAGGTGGTCTCAGACCAAGGTCCTCAATTCATCTTGGAGTTCACCTGTGAACTCTACCAACTCCTGGGTATCAAACTTGCAGCAACAACAGCCTACCATCCACAGGGAGATGGCCAGACGGAATGTGTCAACCAGGAGTTGGAGCAGTACCTCCGAGTCTTTGTCAATGAGCAACAAGATGACTGGGATGAACTCCTACCGATGGCAGAATTCCAGTACAATAATCATGTACATTCTGCCACACAGCAAACTCCCTTCATGTTAGACATGGGACGACACCTGCAGATGGGTTTTGAACCACAACAGCCGAGGTCACAGACAGAAACAGTAAATGAGTTCAAAGACCGAATGGAACAGTCACTAGTAGAAGCAAAATCAGCACTGGCAAAAGCAAAGGATGATATGGCACGATATTACAACCAATGCCGAACCCCAGCACCGGAATACCAGGCAGGAGACCGGGTGTACCTAGATGCCTCGGACATCCGGACAAAATGGCCCTCACTGAAATTGAGCCATTGATACTTGGGACCATACACCATTCAAAGAAAAGTGGGAAAACATGCCTACAGGCTCCGACTCCCACAATCCCTCTCTTAGCTCCACCCCATCTTCAATGTGGTCAAACTCCTCCTGGCCCCTGAAGATCTGATTCCAGGTCAAAGGTCCGAACCACCTCCACCACCAGAATTAATAGAGGGAGCTCCACCACTGGAATTAATAGAGGGAGAGGAGCATTATGAGGTAGAAAAAGTGTTGGACAGCACCTGATACAAGGGGGGCTCTACTTCTTAGTAAAGTGGCAGGGGTATGGATACAAAGAGAATACATGGGTAAAGGAAGAGGACATGAACACTCTCACTAAGATACAAGAGTTCTACCTGCAACATCCAGGAGCACCTTGGAGGATCTGAACAATGGCCTTCAAATCCCTATCATTCCATGCCACAAGGATGCAGCACTCTAGAAGGGGGGGTGATGTTAGGGGATGACCTTCTCTGAAAGCTGATTCAAGTCTGAAGTTCTATTTCAAACTCCAACCAACTCCAAGGCGTGATACAGGGCTGAGGCCCTATTCCGAACTCCGACCAACTCCGAGGCTAAATGCCCAAATCTGAGAGAACCACCGAGTGGAAACAGGACCAATCTTAAAGCATGGTGAATAGAACCTGGAATAAATGCCTATGTCAAGCCTGCAACACCGAGTACTGGCTCACTCGGGAATACCGACCAACCGGCCCTTACCCACCATCTCGCACTACTGCATGGCCTCAGCTCGGTACACCCGGTGCATCGTATGGACCACTCCTCTTGTCCTATCCTCTTCATTGTTCCTTCACCCCCTATCCACTCCTTTACCTGTTTCCCCCGAACAACATGACGGCCACTCATTGTCCTGGCCACTGCCATTGTTTTATCTTGGGCCATCCTCTATTGTTCTATTCTCACCCACCACTTCATTAGCTTATTCTCAGCCATACTCTATTATTCTAATCCCGCTTACATTCCTTATTCTATTTCTGATCACTGTGGACAATGCCTCCATGTGGTTTCTTCATACCTTATTGTCTCCATTCCATATGCCACCCTGTTCCATATCTTGCTTCTTAACTATATAAGTAGCGGGATGTATGTAGATAGTTCCTCACTCAGAATATCAATTGGTTCGCACCCCTTTGTCTGTTTCCTATTTCTAAAGTCCTTTGCTCAAGCCAACGCCCTCGGAATCCTCACGAGGCTCCTCCCACCACCCAAATTAGTGGCACACATGGAACAGCAGGGCACAACGCACGAGCATGTTGAAGCCTAGCCACTCCAGAACAGTTTGCAGGACTTAACCGATATCTTGGCGTCACCGAATCCTGACAGCCCAAGCCTTGGATTTAGTACCAGGAAGTTGGCATTACAAACTCCGATGTATTGATTTGTAAGCTAGTGCATTGACCATTTACATAAGAGTATAACAGGGGTTCACCAGCGGTGGGATCTTTAGACTTTCCTCTTTGGATTCCCCCTGCTTAGGTGAGAACCCCACATGTAATTAGACAGTAGTTATAATTAAAACCTTTGGATTCCCCCTGCTTAGCTTGCCTCCGAGACACCTCTGAGAAACTGCAAGAGGGTTGCCCTTACATACACCTGATCGCACCTCTTTTCGCATATCACCTTCACATATTACGATCATCATGAATACTCGATCAAAGTCCTGAATCAGTTGCAAGAGATTTCTTCACTTTGCCAATCTGACTCTGACAAAATTGTCAAGGCACTCATTGACCAATTAGCCCAACCATTCCCTAACTCCAATTCCAATCCTGGCCATCATGCCAAGATTCACAATCCCGAGGTCTACGATGGCACAGACCAAGCTAAGCTCTGTACCTTCTTCATGCAATGCACACTAAAATTTCAAGACCATCTGGCTGCTGTTCTGTCAGATGTGTTGAGAGTCCAGTATGCCATCTTGTACCTCACTGGGGCTATGCTCCAGTACTTGGAACCTGCTGTCTTGGGAAAAATCCCACCTGAGCCTAGCTGGCTTAAGGTCTGGAGAGAATTTCAACAAGAGCTCGAGACAAACTTTGGTCCATTCCACAACACTGCACAAGCAGAAATCGAACTTGGAAAGATAGTCATGAAAGATCACTATCAAGCAGTGCGATATTTCATCGACTTCGCCTGAGAATACACTTGCACTCAGTGGAACAATACCACCCTCACACATGCAGCATACAAGGGGTTGGACAAGTATATCAATGACAGCCTCCTTCACTTCCCTTGGTTCAAATCCCTTGCCAAACTCAGACAATTTTCACTCGAGATCGACAGCAGGTACTGGGAACACAAGCAGTATGACAACTTTCGAAATCCTTCAAAGGCAAACACATCCAACTCCAATTGCTCCAACTCTAACAACAACAATGATCAGTCTTCCTCCGATTCCAACAACTTGAACAACAAGAAGAGTAAAAAGGGGGGGAAGAAGAAAGGCAATGATAAGTCTTCTAACAATAACAACAATGCTAATGACATTTTGTCCAAGCTCATACAAGATGGAAAACTGTTGCCCCAAAAATGTCAAAGGTGAATTGATGCAGGACTCTGTCTCTTGTGTGATTCAAAAGGACACATGGCCAAGGACTGCCCCAAATCCAATTCCCAATCCTCATTGACTTCTTCTTCTAACAACAACAACAAAAAATCGACGAAAGTGTGCATGACAAAGGTGAGCACATCCAACACCAAAGAAGAAGATAATATGGCAACAGAGTCAAAAAAATATGCTACAACCTCAGAAATGCACAAGCTGAGGATTGTGTTGGCCTCTTTCACATGCTCTTCTTGAACACCCTTTCTCCTATTTCTTGTATATCTTCTACTTCTGATACCTCCAAAAAAATTAATAGTTAATTTGACTTGCTCTAGTATTCCTGAGTTTCCTTTAGTTATGCTCTTAGATTATGGTTCTTCAGACTGCTTTATTGAATCATGAGTTGTGCAAAAATATTCTTTGCCTACTAATTCAGTTCCTCCTATTCTGTTGAAATTATTTGACAGTTCTACTAACTCTGTTATCACTCAGACCACTACAATCCCCTTCTGATTTCTGACCAGTGAATTTCAGGACATTACTTTCTATGTAACATTGTTTTACAGAAGTTGCTCTGCAGTACTTGGCTTCAACTGGCTCACCTACAACAATCCATCAATTGACTGGGTATTGGGCAGTATAACTTTCAAGACTGCAAAACTGACTACCATTTTGACCACTCAGGCCTTACCTGCTGCTTCACAGTGCAGCACCTTGCTTCCAAGCAATCCATCACCATCTGCAAAGTTGGAGGCACCACAGATAGCGAGATGCATTTAATAAGCTGAAACTGGCATTCACATCTGCCCTATCTTTTCCACAAAGACATGCTCAGAAGTCCCCCGAAAAAAATACATTAACAGGGACTAAGACTGTTGATTGAGATGGAACACAGATTCCCTGAGATACCCTGACATTTGAGTCAAGAATTCTACCTCTGATTTGTTTTCTGAGGTTTTTGGCACATCTGTGGGCCTTGAACTTGGCCAGAAGTGATGGCAGGTTTGGTATGGTTCTAATTTTGAATGCATGCCCATCATCTCCTTTTGAGGTGGCTCCAAAAGAGTTCTGTATAATTGTACGTCTCCCTGAATTCCCAATTAATAGATAAGTGGAAGATTCCTCTCTGACAATGGATATGGAATATTGATCTACAAAATCATTTCCTAGGATCACTGGTGTGGACATGCCTTTGACCACATAGGCTTCTACATCAAACTGAACTGGTCCAGTGTCTGTTTCAAAGATGACAGGAAAATTTACATATCCAGATATCTTTGATGTCCCAGTGACTTGAATCAAATTTTTTTTTTGTCCAGTTTTGACCTTGGGTGGATTGTCCATTTTTGACAGAGCACTTTGGGAAATCAGAGTGATGTCTGACCCAGAGTCAGCAATAAGATTTTTTTGATTTTTTCTATATTCTCCTAGCCAAACTTTGGTAGTTGTGGCATTGGTTCCTAGGAAGGCACATCCAGCAGGTCTGGACATGTGTTTCTTCAGTTTTAACAATGCATTAGGGGCCAGGTTGGCAATTTTGGAAATTCCTAGCAATGAAGTAGTCTTTCCAGCTTCTTTAATCAGTTTCCTCACTTCCCTGTGATTCTTGGATGATTTAATAGGTGATTTATTGTCAGGTTCAGGAGGAGGAGAAGTTGGTGGAGGAGAAGGTGATTCTGAGTGAATTTCTGATCCCCCCAGCCCAGCTATATCCTTTAGCTTGTGGATTAAAGGCTTGATGACATTAAAATGCACTTCAGGGAGGTCCCCTGGAGTTTCCTGAGTGTCAGGGATTTTTTCAGAAATTTCTGCAATTGTTTGATAAACTTGAGCTTGTTCATCATCCAAGTCAGTTTCCTCCATGATCAATTGATCATAAATACTATCATATTCTTCCTGTGCTTGGATATCTTACATTTCTCCTGTAGCTAGTTTGGAATTAACTTTGTGGAATTTCTTATTGGGCTGGATGAATGCATGCTTGCACTCTTTATCCCAATGTTTCCGGCTCCCACAGTACTTGCATCCTCTAGCTCCTTTTTCTTCAGGAGTAGCTCTTTTAGATATATTGTTATTATCCATTGGAAACCTAGGCGGTGGTAGCCCAGGTGAGGCTCCATCTAAGTGTGACCGTGAATCACAATAGGTTTGGGCACCTGAGGTTCCCGTTCCTTGGATCATGCCTTGACATGTCATCTCCCAATTGGGCCATTGTCCTTTTTGGTTGGACACGCTCATCTCCAGGTTCTGAAATCATCATTCTAGGTCATTGGAGGAGGTATAAGGTATGTGAGTCAGTGTTTTCTCGTGGTATTTAATCACTGACTGGAATTCAATGACTGTTGGGCATTGCTGGGCATCAATGACCATATGCCAGAATGAAGGTATGCCGGCCATTACTTCCATGATGAGCTCTGAATCTGACATCTTGTTTACTAGCCTCAATAACTCTGCCTTGTGCACGAAATACTCACTAGGGCTCTCATGCGCATGACCTGGCTCTCGGTACAATGTGCGGTTTGCATGGGACTTCTGGTGGTCGAGCCACATGTGGTTCATATAGTAAGTGGTGATGGCCTCTCTCATGGTTCTCCAACTAACTGTGATTTGCTTCCTATAGCTTATAGGGAGCAAGAAAAACCATTTTTCAGCATTCCTTCTCAACTGGAGGGGAACAATTTCTCCTAGTTGCCTGTGCAGTGTAAGTGACCGGTCTGCTATGTGGTTAATCCTCATTAACCACTGTGCTAGGGTGTCTGGGTCACCATCCCACTCAGGGACTATCTCAGGGTGTAGTTTGGAATCAAAGTAAGCCTCATCCTTTTGCATCATTGCTTTTGCTGACTGTTTCCTTCCCTGATCCCCCCTTTCTGGACTATCCCCTCAATGTCTACATGGCAAATGGTCATGAACCTCTTCACTCTCATTGTGAGAGTTGTCCTGAGGCGGGTCCAAACCTTTAGGAGGCTGCGTTTGTTCTCTGGGGGGCCGCATTTCCTGCAGGTGCCTAACCATCAGTGGAGTAGGAGAGGGTGTGGGACTCAACTCATCATCGCCATGTGTAGGTTGTTAGGGAATGGGGAGCTCTCCCTTGTTTTCTACAAGACTTCTGAACCGGATCAGCCTACAAGATCCAAACCTCTCCTCCAAGGAATAATCCAACATAAATCAGTCT
>QLPG01015965.1:0-13864 GCA_003314385.1 Gomphus sp. MG54 | reverse complement strand
ACCACAGAATGGAGCCAGAGTATTCAAGTCAATCCGAGACTCGAACATCCTTGGTCATCACACTCCAGGACCAATGAACTGCCCAAAAGGGTTTATTTCTATTTATATATGAATTGAATTTAGTGTGATAATAGGTGCAAGCTTGGTTCTGCTTTTCAGGGACATGGGAGCTCTACGGTGCCTTGACATGGGCTCGGCGAGGGTGTTAGATTATATGCTACGTGATGTACCTCACAATGGGAAAGGAGCGAGTCTGTGGAAAGCTGTGCTCCCATGATGGATGCATTCGGAAGGACAGTGCGATCGCATTTCTGAGGCATTAGTACAGGCCGCAGCATGCATTGGAACCCTGAAGGTCCGGGAGGTCCAAAGTTGCATTAAAAGGAACAATGAGGTCGCATACCCACAGAAAAAGAGAGGGCCGGCATCAGTTGGACAAGTCTTTACGTCAATACCTTTCTATAAATATTTCGTGTTTCCGACAGAGCACAATGATATCCCAGTGTGCTGCCTACACATGAACGAGTCGGAGAAACTATCTTTGCTCTTCTCGGCCCCCTGCTCTTTTTGAATGTAAAATTCATTATTATAAATTGGGGACTGTCTATTAATTCACGCTGTGCAACAAACCCAGCAGCCACCACCCATAGGTCACAAGGTACACATTGTGAATCTCGATTCAATCTCTGATGTAGAGTTTATTGCCAGTGACCGCTCCCAAGATGAAACTGTGCTGACAACGGATTTCTTGGGAAAAAAAAATAGTATATAGTAACCCTGGGCTCGTAATGAAGTATTGGCTATGCCAGTAGTATGTGTCTGTAAAAACTCAGACATGTTCATTATACTAGGTTCCCCTTACCCAATGCTCAATCGTACAAGAGGACGAGAAAAATGCCCCTCTTATTGTTAAAATAAAAACCACAGTTTGTCTTTAAACTACAATTATTCCAACCAAACATGACCAACACCCTTGCAATCACACACATCACAGACAAAACATTCGATTATATTGTCGCAGACGGGGGAGTCTGTCTGTTTGTTCACACTTCCATCTCATCTGGGAAAAATAAACAAAATAAATCACCTAAAACCCCCAACACAAAGCATAGATGACAACAAATATAGAATTTTTGGTAAGATCTTTCACAGCATCTTTGATCGGTGTCACAATGAGGTCATTAAACTGAAGTTCCATGTGTCGGGTGCCAGCATCTGGATCTGTGTCCAAAATCTTCAAGAGAGCACGGCCGATAAAATTGAACTGTCACGCAAGCTCATAAGCTATAGTCAGAATGATCCGGTCGACATCCCTGCATTCGTCTTGCGTACCGGAACAAAAGAAGGTGGCTCCAAGCATGTCCAGGTTGTCAAGGATGATGAGTAAGCGATTGTGGTTTTTCCCGTTCCGGCCATGCCATTCATTGATTTTTGTATTCTCGCGGTCGGTTGCCCATGCTTCGAGACGAGAAAGCATTAGCTTGCAAGTACTCCACGTGCATGCATGTCGTGGCGCAGATGATGCTGGGTTGCACGCCGCATAAATTGATTGTGGAAGTAATACGAGAAGCCCTAAACGGTCAGGTGGAGGGTCTAAAATACTATGAGAACGGGGGTAACGGGGATAACAGTTAATACACTCACTGATAGTATCATATATATTAACATCATGATTAGCACCTGTACCGAAGAAATGCAGCATTACTCGCCCCTAAGACTTTGTCCTCGGTTGGAGGTTGATATTAATTGTGGATTTGAGGGTAAGGGAAAAAAAAACTGCGCCCCTCCCTCAGTCATTCACGTCTAACTACTTTCACTACTCCAGGAGCTCACACGCAGCGAGACTGAGCGAAGATCCCTCCATCTCCGTCTTTGTCCTCAAAGCGGGACACGCCAATCACGATGATCCACCAAATATGGGTCTACATGGAACTTCAGTTTAATGACCTCATTGTGACACCGATCAAAGATGCTGTGAAATATCTAACCAAAAAATCCATTATTGTTGTCATCGATGCTTTTTGTTGGGAATTTCGCGTTATTTATTTTGATTATTTTTCCAAGATGAGATGGAAGTGTGAGCAGACTGACTCCCCTGTCTGCAACAGTATAATCGAATTTTTTGTCTGAGATGTTTGTGATTGCAACGGTGTTGGACATTTTTGGTTGGAATAATTCTAGTTTAATGACAAACACTTTTTTTTTTTGCTTTGAATAAGAGGGGCATCGTTTCCCATCCTTTTGTACAAGTGAGCATTGGGTAAGGAGAACCCTGATATAAATGAGCATATTGGAGTTTGCCAGATTCATACTACTGGCAGAGCCAATGCTTCATTACAAGCCCAGTTACCCAATGCTGAAGCTTACAAGAGGATGGGAAACGATGCCCGTCTCATTGAAAGCAAAAAAAAAGTATTTATCATTAAACTAGAATATCCCAACAAAAGATGTCCAATACCCTTGCAATCACAAACATCGCAGATCAGAAGATCAGAGGTTCGTCCTGGTTGCCATTCTGATGTTTCATTCGGGTAGTGTGCACATCCCTTGATTTCCCCGCTCCCCACACCACCATTCCCCAACCTCATCCCTTATGATTACCCCCCTCACCCATTCCAAAATAAATCAATAACACAGACCGACCATCCTGTGAGAGATATTAGCCAATTTCCTCTAGCCTCCTGACAGCCTACATCTTTTGGTGGGAGAGATGGTGCTCCCAGTAGGCAAGGAAGCGTAGTTTCACTCAGGATTCGATACACGCCAAATCGTCCCTACAATATGTAAAATGCTTTCTCTAACTTACCTGAAGATCCGATCAGTAATCCATGACGTCCTTGTGAACAAATCTGACATCACTCATCTCAATTATTTACTTGAGCGATTCTGCTCCATGATCGTCAATCTTGTAAGGATCGCGTGAAAACAAACAAGGGGTTTATTGTATTATTGTTAAAGAAACCATGGACAAATGCTGTCAATCAGGAATAGTAGAAACATTCATCAGGCTATCCTTGATGGCTTGACCAGCATCCCGCTCAAAGTCTTCATTACAAGCCGGGAACTGGATAACAAAGGTTTCTGCCCCTGTGCTGTCCATCCATTAGATGTGGCAGTCTTCCTTGAATGATCTCTGCAAGAAGCCGCACAGGATGTCATATGAAGTCATATTGGCACATGTTTCCAAGATTTGTTGTCCGAATTCCTATCCTCCCAGGGCTTGCCTAAATGGCCACCTGCACATGAGTTCACATTTCTTCTCAATCTGTCTGGAGATCTGTTCATTTATGCTGTGATTCATTTTGTTTAATTGCTGGTGTTATAGGAATACAAGGATGCAATCAAGAAAGAAGGCACTAATTGTTATAAATCTTCAAAAAACCTCATTTCACCTGATCCCTAGTTATACTATGCTATGCTACTGCTATATAGGCTTGAGATCAACTATGACAATGCAACCTGATTGATATCCAAAGCACACTTTATGCACTTCTTATGCCTGTACAACCCCTTTTCCGTTCTTCTTGGCTAGAGGCTGATACCTTTAGTAGATGGTGGGACATCTACCTAAAAGGGGGGGGTGGCGACCAGCTAGAAACCTTTTCAAACTGCGCAAACTCCCCTCCCAAAGACATCCCCCTCAAAAAACCCTCCGTTCCATTCCTACCTCATTCCGCTCCCTCAGTCCTAGCACTATTCCCCTCCATTCTGTCACCCATCCCCATCTTCAATCCCATCCTTCCTCTTCCCCAATCCTTTCTCCGCCCGCTAAGTCCCCACCATCCATCATGATGAACTCCACCTCCAACAACCCTCTCAGCCCACCCAACACCCCTCTCTCCCTTCAAATACAACAACCGGACCTGCCGAACACCTTGGCACATTCAACTTGTTCCTTCTTCTCTTATTTCCTTTCTACTTTCAAAAAAATAAAAATAAAATAAAAAATTCTAACAAAATCCTCATATCAATTTCTAACATCCTCACTATCTTCACCATCATCCTCCCTCCGCTTCCCTTTCCCCTTATCCTCCCTCTCCCTGTCCCCTTCATCATTACCCGCCGACCTAACCTCGCCTCTGTCCGGACCTCCCAAACCTCCTGACACCCCATGCCGATCCTCACCCAAGGACACAATCGCGTGACCAACCATCCGAAGCCCTTCCACCATGTGTAGAAGGACTTGACCCATCCGTATCTGCTCCTGTAACAGATCCTCCCAGAGCTCGATGAGACACCAAGATCCTGACCCCTCTAGCGGAGGGACTTCCACAGTCACCAATCGCCCACTGGGCCTCAGAGCCACTTTACAATCGATTGGCTGTACAGCACCATCCCGCCTTGGCCTCTTCATTAACAGTTCCTCCACTTTCTCAGTCTGACTTCCGCCTTCCCGACCACTATCTTCCTCATCATTGTCCTCCACAATGAATGGAAGACTCTTGGCCTGGGATACCCATGGTACAGCCAGACTACACCCGACCTTGCGCCGTTTACATTCCCAGCATGCGGAACCCGGCCCCGAGACGCTGCACTCGCGATCCCACCTCTTACACTCCTTGCATGGAGGGTGTAGAATTGGGGACCGCCTTTCATCGGCCACTTGTTGCTAATCAAAAAAGAAAATCAATAAACAATAAAGTGAAAAAAAACCATCAGCACATACCTGGGCCACTCTAGGCCGCTTATTTACTCCTCCGCTCTTCGTTTCCATGCCCCCATCCCCTCTGGGTGGAGTAACCTCTGGAATTCCCGATATTTCCGTAGTTCCCACAACCCCTACATCCTGGACCATGGGTGCTCTGCCTTGCCTCCCAAAATCCTCAAGGATGTTATCCCCAACATGCTCCTCAGACACCCGTGCATCTGTCTGTCTGACCATTTTGGCCTGTCCAGTCTTGGACTCTCTGTCCACCCGCTGTTCGACAGTTGCCTGAACTACAGCATCTACCCACCGTCCCCCTGCCCCAGGACCCACAACTTCTCCTTCGGCTACCTCCCTCACAGTAGTCAGTACCGAGGTGCCATTGGCCTGACCCATCTCCTCCAACTCACATACATCTGTTGCATATTCCATTTCCGGTGATTCTGATGCGCTACTGTTACACGTCTCGGAGACGATGGAAGAAGCAAAGGGCACCAGATTCGAACCTTCGCGTGATGTCACGTTTAGGCGTTCTGAACCGTATATTGAATCTCTGACTACCGGCTTCATGGGTTCAGCCGCTAAGGGGGGGATACTGTTAAGTACACATACCGAGGATCTGGTAACTCGGCGGAACCGACTAAAATACTCCGTTAGTAACCAAGTACAAGTCACTCGACGAGTTGTTCTCAGCTCGATGCATATATCGGTCACATTCCTCATTCCCATCCCACGCCTACTCCTCACCGCTTGGTCCGCCTCACCTCAGGACTTCCTGCCCTTGAGTTATCCTCGGTTACAGCCCTTGTTTTCTAATCAAGCATTTCCTATTGTCCTATCCTCGGTCACATTCTTATTTTCCTATCCTTTATTGTTCTATTCCCGTTTACATTCCTTCATTCTAATTTTACTCGTTGAGGACAATAACCATATGCTCTGCATACCTTGGTGTCTCACATTCCTTATTCCATATGTCGCTTCTTAACCTATATAAGTAGGACATGCATGTACATATTTTGTCATTCTGGGTATCGACTAGGCTTAGGCCCTTCTACCTTCTTCTCTTCTGTTAAGTCTTCGACTCGGGCCGGCATCATCAGCATCCCCCCGAGTATCTGTCTGTTGCAAATCCAGTGGCATGCATGGCAAGTAGGGCACAACGCACGAGTACATTGAAGCCAACGCCACTACTCTTGACCTGCAGGACTTGGCCATAGTCTGCCCGACCTTTTGCCAACAACCCTCGGCAGTACCAAAGTCCATCAGTACCAGAAGCTTGACAGCCACTCACACCTTGTGTCACCACCAGGGTTTGGTATGGGCAAAAGGGTAGTCTGTGGAAGATGTGGCCTATGTGCCTGGGTGCAGCTGGGAATTCCCTGTGGAATTCTTGTGTTTTCTGTCTTGCATTCCTCATGTTCTTCTCTGGCACCCATGAATTCTCTTCTCTGGGGTATCCAACCCACTTCACCAGATATTGCAGCACTCCTCTACGCATTCTAGCATCCAGAACTTCCTCCACTTCATACTCTACTCCTTTTGGTATCATCACTGGTGGAGGGGGTGTTGGCTTTTGTTGTATGGAGGATGTGGGTGTTCGGGCAGGATGTAGAAGGACGGTATTAAACACAGGATGGATGTTCTTCCAATTGGGGGGTAGTCACAGTTTATAGGCATGTTCTCCCACTTTTTCCAAAATTGGGAATGGGCCATAACATCTGTCTTCTAGTCTTTTTGAGGGTTGGTCAGTGGTGACATTAAGGCCTTCCAAATAAACCTTGTCCCCTACTTGATATTGTGGTATGTCTTGCCTTCCTTTGTCATAATACTTCTTCATGTCTGATGCAGCCTTTTCTAGTGCTGCTGCTGCCTCTTCTATTATTTTCTTCATCCTTCTCTCAAACACATCTGCCACCTCTGTTTCTGCCTCCCGTTGTGCCTCTGTCGACTTCCTTGGATGCTGTCCATAGTTTAAGTAGAATGGAGAGTATCCTGTTAACACTTGGATCTTGTCATTATAGCTGAACTCTGCCAATGGCAACCATTCTACCCAGTCATCCTGCCGATGGTTTACAAACAGCCATAGATACTGCTCTACCTCTTGGTTGATGGGTTCTGTTTGTCCATATAATAGGCAGTCAAAGGGTTCATCTTTATCCCTAGCAGTTGGTATAGGTCTTTTGTGAACTTTGAGATGAATTGAGAGCCTCTGTCACTGATCACCACCTCTGGGAGTCCAAAGTCCCTCCACACTGTGTCTCTGAAGATCCTTGCAATCCCTTCTGATATAACCTCTCCATTTGTCGGTGCCAATCTAATACGTATGGACAGTCTATCCACCACCACCATAATTGCATCATATTCCAGGCTTTGTGGTAATTGGGTGATGAAGTCCACCGATAGGTACTGCCAAATCCTTGTTGGAATTGCATTTGGAGCTAGAGTCCCCCTTGGTTTTTCTGGGATGTCTTTGTTTGTTGACACCTACTACACCCATCCACATATGTTCTCACATCTCCATGTATCCTTGCCACCAGTAGTTCCTGAGGATGAGTTCTGTTGTCTTGAACCTCCCAGGATGTCCCGCAGTAGGTGTGTCATGGTGTAGATGAATGATTTCCTCCCAAAGCTTCCTGTTTTTTGGTATGTATATCCTTCCTTCCCATGTTATGATCCCCTCTTCTTCCTTCCAATCCTTCTCTCCACTCTCTACCCTCTCTCTGACTTTGCTCTGTATGTTCTTTGCCTTTCTAATCCTTTTTATTGGGTCTTCCTCCTCTCCTCTAAGCTCTCCTCTTATCACTTGGAAAAACTCTTGCTTCAACACTGTAACTCCAGTATTGTCTCCTTCTACTCCCTGTTTATGGTCTTCCTGTCTCGAGAGGAGGTCAGCTTTCTTATTGAGTTGACCTGGTCGATGCTTCAGGATAAAATCATAGTCTGCCAATTAGAGTGACCACCTGGCCTGGCAGCGGTTTAGCTTTCTTGCCGTCATAAAGTATTCTAGGTTCTTGTGGTCCATCCATATTTCAAATGGTTGCATCACCCCTTGCAGATAGTACCTCCACTCTGCCAATGCTCACATAATGGCTAGCATCTCCTTGTCATATATATCATAATTCCTCTCTACATCATTGAGTGCATTGGACATGTAGGCCACTGGTTTCCAGATTCCTTGTTGCATTTGTGACAGGATTGTACTACTAGCAAAGTCTGAACTATCTGCTTTCACTCAGAATAGGTCCTCATCTGTTGGGAAGGCTAGGATTGGTGCTGCCATTACTGCTGCCTTAAGAAGTTGGAAGCTTATCAATTGTTTTGGTCCCCAGTTCCATGGCTTGTTTCCTGTTAGTTCATGTAGTGGTTTGGCAATGCTTGTGAAGCCTTGGATAAAGCGGTGATAGAAATTGACAAAACCCAAGAATTGCTGCAATTCGTTCTTCATCCTAAGAACTGGCCACCTGCTTACTCCTTCCACCTTCACTGGGTCCATCTCCACCTTCCCTTTTCTCACCACCAATCCCAGATATTCCACCTTCTCATTATCAAACTCGCATTTCTCTAGTTTGAGATATAGATTGTGTTCTTGTAGCAGGGCCAAGACATGCTTGATGGTCCTTCTGTGCTCTTCTAGGTCTGTCAGGTAGATCATGATGTCATCTATATAGGTGCTGATGCATCCTTCATTGATCAATTTGTGGAATATGTCATTCATCATCATCTGGAACATTGCAGGGGAGTTAGTCAATCCAAAGAACATGACCAGTGGTTCAAAGAGCCCTCGGTTGGTGATAAAGGCTACTTTGTGTTCATCTCCTTCTTTGACTTGGACATTATTGTATCCCCACCTAATGTCCAGCTTAGTGAAGATGTGTGCATGATGAAGTTTGTGGATCACTTCAGAAATCAGTGGCAGTGGATAGCGGTTCTTGATTGTCATTGCATTTAGCCTTTGGTAGTCCTGCACTGGCCTCAAGCTGCCTTCTTTCTTTTTGATGAAGAAGACTGGTGATGCAATAGGAGACTTAGATGGTCAGATCTTCCCTGACTTCAGGTTTTCTTCCAAAAACTCATCCAGCTGCTTCTGTTCCTCCAGACTGAGTGGATATACCTTGCTTGAGAATGGTTTAGCCCCTAGCTTTAGTTCAATTGCATGGTCCTACCACCATTGTTTGGAAAGGTATTGTCAAACCCCTCCTTTGTAAAGACCCCTCTAAACTCTTCCAGGTAGTATGCTGGCACCATTTCTTCCACTGTCCTCTTCTTTTTCTCCTTCTGTGGCTCCTCTGCCAGCTTCTGTGGGTGTGTCCTGGCCACCCATTCTTCCTCCTCCTCTGCATATATCCAGGTCACAAATATACAGTCTCCCTCCTCTAGTTCTTCCTCTTCTTCTCCTGCATCATCCTCCTCTACACCTGCTTTTGACATTCCACATTCCAAGGGACATCGGTCAAATGTCATCTGTCCTGTCTTCCAGTTGACACATGGGTTATGCCTCTGAAGCCAGTTGAAGCCAACAATGAGGTCTGTCTTTCCGGGATTGGTGACTGTAAAAGGGAAGACCTCCAAGTGGTTCTTTATCCTGACTCTGAGGGTTACTGTATGGGTTATGGGTCCTGCTTCATTGTGGGTTCCATCCACATTGTAGACGGGTAGTGGTCTTAGGAGTCTTTCCATTGGCAAGCACTTGGCTTTTGCAAAGCCTTCATCGATATAGCACCCTGTTTCCCCACAGTCTAGGAGTGCTTCAATTGTGAATCCCCTTTTGTCTGTCAGTGTTTCAACAGTGGTGGGTATCATCACTGAAGATTGGTTGATTCATCTGATCCACTGTTTCCTTCCTCTAAGCTCCTGGACCACTTCTATGCCTTCCTCTCTTCTCATCCCTCGTATGGCTTCCACTACTTCTGATGTCACTTCTCCTTTCCTTCTACTGTGTGTCCACTGTCTCAACACTTCTTGCCCTGACTTGTTGTCTTGGTGTATCCTCCACAACACCCACTCTGTTGTTCCCTCTTTGGGTTTCTCTACCTCTTCTGCCACCACCACCTTCTCTTCTCGCTTCCTCTTCTCTTTCTTCTCCTTCTCGAATTTCAAGGGTTGTTCTGGGATGATTTCAGGTTCCATTTCTGTACTTTCTTCAACTGCTAGTGGGGTGAAGTAGTTTACAGATATCCAGGGTGAGGAGGACAATTGAAATCAGGATGACAGTGCTGATGCGGAGGTAGAACCTCTGAATAAGAGGCCGAGATGGGCCTGTACCCTGCAGCCGGGTAGGAAGAATGCCGAACAGTTACCGCAGGCTGGGGGGTCGGGACGGAAACGGACGAAGAAGACAGGGAGGACAGATGGGACGGACAGATTGGGGTGGATAGAGGGGAGGTTGCGTCGGATGGAGGGCACGATGCAGCTCCTTCTTGAGAGGGAAGCTGATTTATCGGGAAACCTGCAACTGGATGAGTTGAGGAATGTTTTGCGGGATGAGGAGAGGACGGAAGAGCAGGGGAGGAAGGAAGAGCAGGAGAGGAATGAGGAGGATGAGTTTGTGGAAATAGATTAGAGGAAATAATTGTATAATTTTTTTTTTATAATCAATTTTTTTTGAAGGAAGAAAAGTAGAAGAAATCAAGGAAAAAATACAACAAGTCAAAAGTGCCGAGGTGTTTGGCAGCTCAGCTGTGTTATATTGATGGGAGAAGAGGGTGACAGTTGGACTGGGAGGGATGTTTGTGGAGGGATTAGAGGTTAATGGTGGAATGAGGGGGTATTTTTGGGAGTAAGAGTGGTCGTAGGGTCGTGAGTCGAGTGTCGGGATCATATAGGGGAGGGACTGAAGGAACAGAGGGGGTGGAGGACAGGACAGAGAGTGATGAATGGAGGGGGTTTTGGCAGAAGGATGTCTTCGGGAGGGGAGTTTGCTCAGCTTGAAAAGGTTTCTAGCTGGTCGCCACCCCCCCCTTTTAGGTAGATGTCCCACCGTCTACTAAAGGTGTCGGCCTCTAGCCGAGAAGAATGGAGAAGGGTTGTAAATGCATGTGATGCGCATATACGGAGTGTATGAATGGAAACAGATAGGGACGGATGGATGAGACCTTGGCCGAACGTGCCGAATGACAATGCTGACCGAGAGGTCCCTGCCAAAAACTTGCCAGCTGTTCTGGTATACAAGCATGCACAAGGCAGTTGCATTGACTAGGGCTATTGGCGAAGCTTCCAGCGATCGAACAGGATCCTGGGTGAGGCTTTTGGAACAGTGGCAAATGCCACCTGGACCGAGGCCATCGGGATGCACCTAAAAATGTTAGTAGCTTGACGGATTATAATACTGCCCAATACCCTGTTAATCAACGGATTATAGCGGGTGAGCAAGTTGTGCCCGAATATTGCTAACCAACGGATCTAGTGACATGACAGATGGATGGGTGGACTGAAGTCGTCCAGATGGAAAATCTAGTAGATATATCTGTGCTGTTAGCAAGAAATACTAGATCGAGAAGGGTCATAATCATAAACAAATTTTCAAATGGTCTGTGAGCTGATGCTGATTGATCAAGCATGCCAGACAGAGTGCCAAGGGTGGGGCATTGCCTTCCAGTCGGCCGTAAAAAAACTGAAGTTTTTCTGAACTGGGTGGTTTCTGAATCTATACTGGTATTGGGTTGAAAATGCTATGACGTGGACCTGTCTTGTTGGACAACCTCCTAGGAGTAAGACCATCTGGTGAAGCTGTCAGGAGCCGGATTCTGACGGACTTCGGGACTGCCGAAGGGGGTTGTTGTAAAGGTCGGGCGGACTATGGCCAAGTCCTGCAGGCCAAGAGTAGTGGCGTTGGCTTCAACGTACTCGTGCGTTGCGCCCTACTTGCCGTGCATGCCACTGTATTTGCAACAGACAGATACTCAGGGGGATGCTGAAGATGCCGGCCTGAGTCGAGGACTTAACAGAGAGGAAGAAGGTAGAAGGGCCTAAGCCTAGTCGATACCCAGAATGAGGAAGTATGTACATGCATGTCCTACTTATATAGGTAAAGAAGCGACATGTGGAATAAGGAATGTGGGACAACAAGGTATGCAACACATGCGGTCATTGTCCACAACGAGTAAAATTAGAATAAGAGATGTAAGGTGGAAATAGAACAATGAAGGACAGAATAATAGGACGTGCCCTAGCACAATAGGGAGTGCCCGACTGTAAAACAAGGCCATGACCGAAGATAACACAAGGGCAGGAAGTGCCGAGGTGCGGCGGACCGAGGAGTGAGGAGTGGATGTAGGAATGAGGGATGTGACCGACATGCGCGTCCGGCCGTGACGACTCATGGAATGGTTCGTGCTTGGTTATTAATGGAGTATTCTAGTCGGCACCGCCGAGTTATCGGGTCCTCGGTACGTGTACTTGACAGAAGCTATGAGCAGATCCTGATTCAAAACAGTTAGAAGGGCTACCGGGAGACCCGGTTCCGAATAACAAGATAGAAAGATCATTAAAAGGGTGTCTTGTGAGACCATATTTGTAAACCATGAATGCATGGAAAGTAGTTTGATTCTGGGTATACTGTCAAGCTTCGGGTACTGACGGACTTCGGTACTGCTGAGGGGTGTTATCGAAAGGTCGGGCGGACTATGGCCAAGTCCTGCAGGCCAAGAGTAGTGGTGTTGGCTTCAATGTACTCGTGCATTGTGCCCTACTTGCCATGTGGGCCACTGGTTTTGCAACAGACAGATACCCAGGAGGATGCTGATGATGCTGGCCCAAGTCGAGGACTTTACAGAGGAGAAGAAGGTAGAAGGGCCTAAGCCTAGTCGATACCCAGAATGACAAAATATGTACATGCATGTCCTACTTATATAGGTTAAGAAGCGACATGTGGAATAAGGAATGTGGGACAACAAGGTATGCAGAGCATGTGGTTATTGTCCACAACAGATAAAATTAGAATGAAAGGATGCAAACGGGGATAAAACAATACACAATAGAATAATAGGGAATGGGGTCGAGGACGGGACAATAAGAGTGTATGACTATAAAACAAGGGTTGCACACAAAGATAAAACAAGGACAGGAAGTCCCGAGCTAAAACAGACCAGAGGGTGAGGACGAGGAGTGTGGATGGCAGATGTACTGAGCCAAGACTGGTGCACCAAGTGTTATGCATGCGGCATGGACCCTTGATCGTGGATATAGGATGGTTACTCGGTTGGCACTGCCGACCGGATGGGCTTCGGTACGTGTACTTGACACAGACCTTGAGAACCTCCACATGTGCGATAACCAGTGCATCACAAAATATGTAGTTGGATTCAATCAACTAGGCACCCGCATCCACCGGGGTGACGCTGCCCTCCATCACCAGTTCTACAATGGGCTTCCTGGCAGGATCAAGGATGAGATTTGCAGAGTGGGAAAACCTCACTCCCTGCTCCAACTCCACCTCCTGTCTGATGGCAGGGAAGGTCTAATAAGACTGATAACTGACACACAGAGCAACAAGTGCCTTTGGGGCTTGTCAATATGGATGCTAAAGACATGTATATAACAAAGTAACTACTAACCTTTGGGGCTTGTCAATATGGATGCTAAAGACAAGGCCCAAAGGTGCGCAATGGTGCGTCATTGTGGGCGCTTATTTTAAGCGCCAGAGAACGCACATGCAAAAGAGAAAAGTGAAAAAGAGAACCAAAGATGCAAGTGCAAAACACAAATGCAGGGGAATAAAATCATGACCCAACACCCCCCCCCTGATGAGTTACCACTGCAATACTCACATACGCTTTTCAATCCCCATCAGTTTCCTACACCTCTCCACTTTAACTCGCTCCAATGGCTTGGTGAGTAGATCACCAGCCATGTCAGTGGTGGGAATGAAGAGAGGACTGAGCGTGCCAGCTGCAACTTCATCACGAAGCCAGAAGAACCGCAAATCAAGGTGTTTCATCCAACCATGGTGTTCAGGGTTTTTGGCAACAGAGATTGCAGATTGGTTGTCAATGCGAAGGGTAGAGGGTGAATCAAATGTATACCCAAGTTCACCAAGGAACTGTCTAAACCAGACCACTTCCTTTCCAGCATGAACAGCAGCAACAAATTCTGCCTCAGTGGTGGAGAGGGCTACTATGGTTTGGAGTTTGCTGGACCAGCTGATCGCACCTGTGCCCATTCTGAGGAGATACCCACTGGTAGACTTGCCATTGTCTGGGTTCCCAGCATGGTCAGCATCGG
>QLPG01015955.1:0-12600 GCA_003314385.1 Gomphus sp. MG54 | reverse complement strand
GGCAGAGACATCATTGTGATTGGTTCCATGTGATTTTAATGCCAAGTAGGCTGGAGGTAGGGCCAAGGTCACATAGCTTGAACCATTTTGCAAGTTCAGTTTTTGCATGTGAGAAGGCAGATATAGATTTTAAAGCAAGGATGAGATCAGCAACAAAGACAGGGACAATCATTTTGACATCTCTACAGACCCAGTTATAGATGCTGGTGTCAGACTTGATGCAAGTGAAGCCTAAATCATGTAAGATGGTATTCAGCTTCTTGTTCCACACCCTGGGGGACTGTTTGAGTCCATAAAGTGCCTTGAGAAGTTGCCAAACATGATCTGTGAAATCCTCAGGCTTCTGAACATAACCCTCTGTGTCAATTTTACCATTCAGGAAAGTGCTAGAGATGTCAAGGGATTCAAGTTCCAGGTCCTCAATAGTAGCAATGGCCAGAATGGCATTAAGTGTGGCAAACTTGGCAGTGGGTGCAAATGTCTCTGTATAGTCAAGACCAGGATGCTGCCTGTAGCCCTTGGTCACAAGATGAGCCTTTTAATACTCAATGGAACCATCAGGATGATGTTTGACCTTGAACACCCAATGAGAGCCAACAGCTTTATGACCAGCCAGTAGCTTTACCAGTTCCCAAGTGCAATTTGTCACCAACACCTGAATCTCCTCCATAGCAGCATCAATGTAAAGCTGACCATCAGGCCATTTCAATTCCTCTGTAAGAGTTAGTGGCTCCATCCCACTGACTTTGAAGACATACTCCATGGTAGCAGCAGGAGATAGCAACTCATCTGGATGACATGACACAGAAGTGAGACCAGCTGTCTCTTCAACAGGCTCATCCTCATCTTCATCATTGGACTCAGGAGAGACATTGCAATGAATTTTGTCTGATCAATATTCCAGAACTCTCTGGGGAGGGTGATGGATCTGAGTGCTGTGACACCAAGGAGGGGGATCAGGGACAGGTGCAGGGAGAGGTGGTAGATCAGGTGCAGGGAGAGGTGGTGGATCAGGTATAGGGAGAGGTGGTGGATCAGGTGCAGGGATAAGTGGTTGGTTTTGAGTTGTCACCACTTCTGGAATATCTTCTGAGAAGTCAATAAACTGTGCAGGAGTTGGTGCAGGATGCAAATGAGGTAAAAGAGAAGATACAGGGAAGACACGCTCATCAAATTCAGCATCATTGCTTATTAGATTCTTGCAAGTGTCAGGATTCCAGAACTTCCAACCTTTGACACAAGGAGGATAACCAATAAAGACACATTTCTTAGTGTGTGACTCAAGTCACTTGTATTGGTCTTTCTGGACATGGACATAGGTGGTGCAGCCCCAGACATGAAGGTGATAAATGGATCGTTTCTTGCCATACAATGCCTGGAATGGAGTCATGTCATGAAGAGAATGAGTGGGACTACATTTCCAGATGTAGATATAGATAGGGAAATGCATGGGTCAGGCCAACCCACATGGGTCACCCAGTCGGGTGTCCTTGGGTGTGGGTGCAGGTCAAGCCATGAGCACCCGTGACCTGGGCCCAACCCGGGGCATCAACTCTGACACAAACACAACTTATGCATGCATGCATGTGCTGACACGAACACGATGCCCCGAACGTGACAAAAGCACTGTACGTGCCATACATGTCGTATGTGCTGCATGTGCTATATGCATCGTATGTGTCAAGTCCACGTACCGAGACCCATCCGCCGGCAGTACCGACCGAGCAATTACTCTATATCCATGACCAAGTGCCCGCATTGCCCGCATAACACTTGGTGCGACGGTCCCGGCTCGGCATATTCACTATCCGCACTCCTCGGCTCGTTTCACCTCGGGACTCCCCGTCCTTGTATTATCCTCGGACGCGAACCCATTGTTTTATATCCGGCCACTCCTTATTGTCCCCTTTCGAGTCACGATCCTATTATACTGTCTTTTATTGTTCTATCCCCGCTTTGCATTCCTTGTTCTAATTTTGTTCGTTGTGGACAACAACCACATTGCTCTGCATACCTTGTTGTCCCACATTCCTTATTCCACATGTCGCTTCTTAACCTATATAAGTAGGACATGCATGTACATACTTCCTCATTCTGGGTATCGACTAGGCTTAGGCCCTTCTACCTTCTTCCTTTCTGTTAAGTCCTCGACTCAGGCCGGCATCTTCAGCATCCCCCTGAGTATCTGTCTGTTGCAAATACAGTGGCACGCACGGCAAGTAGGGCGCAACGCACGAGTACGTTGAAGCCAACGCCACTACTCTTGGCCTGCAGGACTTGGCCATAGTCCGCCCGACCTTTTCGACAACACCCTTCGGCAGTACCGAAGTCCGTCAGAATCCGGCTCCTGACAGTATGCACCATATATGCCATATGCACTGCACATGCCATATGCACCACATGCACCATATGAATTGTACACACCATATGCACAGTATGTGCCACACATGTGTGGGTGTGGTGTGCACCCGACACCTGTCAACCCATGGGAAAAAACCCATGGGTTGACGGGTTCAAGTTTCCCATCGGTCAGGTGTGGGTCACCCACATTTGACCCATGGGTAACCCATGCCATTCCCTAGATATAGACAGCCAATGCTTCTCCCCAGAAATATAGAGGTGGTTTATTTTCAGAGAACATGGTGGTAATATCCTTAGCAGCTGTACGATTGGCATATTCAGAAACTGCATTCTGTTGTGGACTGACACGAACAGTATGTTGGCATTCAATTCCATGTAGATCTGTAAAAGCCTAAAACTCTTTGGACATATATTCCCCACCCTTGTCATCATGTAAATACTTGATCTTTAGACCAAGCTGTGTCTCTGCCAAAGCTTTATACTACTTAAATGTTGCAAACACCTCATCTTTGGTGTGGACAGGGTGGAATTAGCAAAAGAAAGTCTTGTCAGCAATGAACAGAACCAAATAACTGTACCCAGTATGGGTGCACACAGGGAGAGGTCTATGGAGATTGGTGTGAACAAGGTCAACTGGCTTTGATCCACAAGTAGATGAAGAAGGAAAGGGATTCCAATGTTGCTTGCCAGCAAGACATAGTTCACAAATGTCAAGGCCACGATACCAAGCTCTGATTTACTTGGTATTACCAACCAACCAACCAACCAACCAACCAACCAACCAACCAACCAACCAACCTTTACCCATACTATCCTCACTACCATGCAGTCTCAGCATATCTGGTACATCATCTAGACTATCTCTCCCACCTATCCCTTCCACCTCTCACTATCCTCTCATTTCCCAACCACTTCCTTACCCATCTTCCCCCGTGATACTCGATGTCCACTTATTAGTTCAATCAGGGCCCTATTGTTTTATATTTGGCCATTCCTCCATTGTCTTATTCTCATTCACTCCTTCATTATTTTATTCTCAGCCATACTCTATTATTCTATTCTCACCTATATTTCTCATTCTATTCTTGTTCACTGTGAACAATACCTCCACATGGTTTTTCATACCTTATTGTTCTCTATTTCCTACGCCACCCTGTTCCACATCTTGCTTCTTAACCCATATAAGTAGCGGATGTATGTAGATAGTTCCTCACTCAGAATATCAACTTGGCTTAGACCCCCTCACCCGCCTTTCTCCTGTCCAAGTCCTTTGTTCAAGCTGACGCCCTTGGTACCTTCACCAGTACCACTCCTGTCCAAATAAGTGGCACGCATGGAACAGCAGGGTGCAATGCACAAGCACATTGAAGCCTAGTCACCTCAAAAGGCCTATAGGACATTGACCGAATCATTGGCCTCACCGAGTTCTGACAACAAATAGGATCAGAGTTCTGTTTTGACTTGAGGACCAAACCATCCATTATATCACCCTAGACAAGGAGTTTGACACTCTCTAGGTGTTATGGCCCATGCCACCAATAAACTCACATTAAACCCCACAACCACCTGCACTGTTTCTGGGACCTTTCCAACCACTCAAAGCCTGAATAATTACTTTCCAAATTCCGATGCATCAATCTGAAGTTCCATGTTTCCGAACCTCCAAAGATTCCAAAGCCAAGGTTCTGCTCCTTTGATAAATGATGCGCAGGATCATCGCATACCTCACTCCCTTGTTTTTCATTCTATATTGCCCCTTGTACTCTCTTCCCCCCTTGTCTTTACTCGGCAAAAGATAGTACAAGACTAGATACATGTATATAAGTCACCAGTCGACTGGACCATTTGCCAGTATGAATATCAACTTAATTCTGTATCATAGTTTCCAATTCAGTTCCGGTAAAATTTCCAACTTTCCAAAATTAGGGACAGACAATCAAGGAGGGTGCAACACATAAGTTGAAGCCAAGTCCCTGCAACCTCAAACCACTCTATACCATGAACAGTCCTAAGACCCCTGGCATTTCCTGTCTTTCTGTCCCCATTCCAATTCTGATTGTGAACCCATGACCTTTAGTCCCTCTGCCTCTGGAGTACAAACCCCCTTCAGACATCATTTGGAACCCTCCAGAAACCCCTCTGGAAGCCTCTAGCTAAGCGCCGACATGCAGATTTAACACTAGGTTCATATGGGCAAGATGACAATGCCAGAGAGAGAGGTCCATTACACAAGTGCTGGAAAAGTTCACAAACTTAGAGACAGGAATGGTAGAACCATCAAGAAGGGAAGTGTTGTGACTGTTTACAGAGGCAGTGAAGAAAAGGTTTCCACTCTGAGTGAAATGTAATGTGATCATGGACAATAGTGACACTGAACTGCTTTTGGAAAGTGAGGTATAAGACAGAGAGGAGGTATAACACAGAGAGGAGGTTGTTGTACAATGTAGGGATATGGAGAACTGTCAAGTCCACGTACCGAGACCCATCCGCCGGCAGTGCCGACCGAGCAGTTACTCTATATCCACGACCAAGTACCCGCATTGCCCGCATAACACTTGGTGCGCCGGACCCGGCTCAGCACATTCGCTATCCGCACTCCTCGGCTCATTTTCACCTCGGGACTCCCCGTCCTTGTATTATCCTCGGACGCAACCCATTGTTTTATATCCAGCCACCCCTTATTGTCCCCTTTCGAGTCACGATCCTATTATACTGTCTTTTATTGTTCTATCCCCGCTTTGCATTCCTTGTTCTAATTTTGTTCATTGTGGACAACAACCACATTGCTCTGCATACCTTGTTGTCCCACATTCCTTATTCCACATGTCGCTTCTTAACCTATATAAGTAGGACATGCATGTACATACTTCCTCATTCTGGGTATCGACTAGGCTTAGGCCCTTCTACCTTCTTCTCTTCTGTTAAGTCCTCGACTCGGGCCGGCATCTTCAGCATCCCCCTGAGTATCTGTCTGTTGCAAATACAGTGGCACGCACGGCAAGTAGGGCGCAACGCACGAGTACGTTGAAGCCAACGCCACTACTCTTGGCCTGCAGGACTTGGCCATAGTCCGCCCGACCTTTTGACAACACCCTTCAGCAGTACCGAAGTCCGTCAGTATCCGGCTCCTGACAAGAACTCAAGTAAACTCTAAAGTATGCTTCTGAACACCATCCACGACTAGTGCAAACTAGACAGTGCCAATTCCAGTTGAATATATGACTTGGTGGTCTGCAAGTTGAATGAGAATGACAAGTGGACAAAAATTATATATCCAGTGATGAAGAGGAGTCATATGAGATGTGGCATCAGTGTCTGCAATCCAATCAAACTCAGCATTGAGCTGAAGCAGTGTGGAAGAGTAGGCAAAGGTAGAAAATGATGCAGCACTTGTATGTCAAACAAATTCAACAGCAGGGGTTGAAAATGGAGTGGATGAGGGTAGTATTAGTGTGTACAATGACAGTGGATAAGGCAGATTGCTTCTGAGAGCAATTTTGGTGCTGAAATGTCGTTTTTGCAGGTAGAAAATGATGACAGACTTCCTGGGGATGTCCCTGGTGGGTGAAGAGTGCACAGAACTTTGTTTGAGGTGTAATAGAGGTAGGAGATGAGGAAGAAACCTGTATAGCTGCAGAAGAGATAGTAAAAGGCTCCTGAAGGTGTACAAATTTGAGTTTTGACCACATCTTAACTGGATCCTCACCAATAACCTCAAAATGAACCATCTGGTCAGGCTGGACACTAACAAAGATGTCCCCAGCTGCCATAGATGCATCCTCATCCCAAATGGCAGCCTTGACATCATCAGCAGGCCTAACCCTCTTCCCAATGACAAGCTGCCACACTCTCTTGCTGAGAAACACAGCCCTTGTCTCTCCTCTCCACTGGGAATAGTTTGTTGTTGAAGAGTGTGATATGAAAGCAGGAAGGGTGACAGAAGAAAAGAGCAGGATGATGCTTGGACATGATAAGGTTGTTGTAGAGTGAAATGTTGATGGATAAGGCTGAAAATTGGACAAAAGGTGGATGGACCTGCAGGAAGGTGTGTGCCAAAAATGAGGAGATTGGAAAAGTGTATGTTGCAGTGTGGGACAATTAAAATGCAGGGCCCATAATCTTATGGAAGGGAAGATCTATGAAGAATCTTAATTGTCACACACTGAGCAACAAGGGCCTTTGGGGCTTGTCAATATGGATGATAAAGACAAGGTCCAAAGGTGCACATTTGCACTTCATGTGGGTGCTTAATTTTAAGCACCGGAGAATGCAAATGTAAAAGAGAAATGGGAAAAAGAAAAACAGAAGTGCAAGTGAAAAGTACAAATGCAGGAGAATAAAATCATACCTCAACAATTTATGCTGGACACCAGGTGACACCCACATATGGGATTGGAACCCCTGCCAGGCACCAAGAATGCCGATGATGCATGGGTAGGGAATAGCACAGGTTAGGCTAACCCACATGGGTCATCAGGTTGGGTCCCCCTGGGTTTGGGTGTGGGTCAAGCTGAGAGCACCCGTGACCTGGCCCAACCGGCCGCCTCAACTATGTACACATACGCATGCATGCCGTACGACATGACTGTGCCATACACACATGCGATTGGAGTGCTGAATAGAATGGTTGGCTGTGTGATATGGTGACAGTGAAGGTGATATGGGATGAGCACCGCCGGAGTCTGATTTAGAACATGGTTGAGATCAATCACTTTACTGTCAGTGGTCATGGAAGTTCAGTCTACACTGCACTAAGAAGGCTTGTAGTTTCCTCGAATCAGATCCATCAAAGGTATCCAGATCCTGGACCTTGGCAGCCTGGGGGGCTGATCTTCTGGGGCTGGCTAAGTTGCTTGCCAGTATAACAAAGGCCTGAGTGAGATCGGGCACAATGTTGGGTCCTAAGGTAGGGGCCCCTCCTGGGTGTGCAGGGGGCGGCAGTGCTGCAGCAGGTGGTGCAACATGGGGTTGGGCAATGGGGAGTGGTGCAGTGAGCAGAGGTATGACAGGTGATACAACGAGTGGTGGTGCTATGGGCAGTGGTACCATGGGCAGAGGTGCGAAGGGTGGTGGTACATAGGGGGGAGATGTGAATAGGGGGGGGAGGTGCTGATGAGTTTGACGGTGCTGCAGAGGATGGTCCTGAACTGGATGGCATCTCCAAGGGCAACAATTGTTGAGTTGCCAGGGGGTGGTTTATGAGGAATAGGTTGGTCAAATTTGAATGCAGGTTTTGACCTGCATCCAAGAATCCAGAATCAGAAGAAGGCTCCAGGGGGTGCGCTGGGGTCTGAGGTATCTGGAAACTTGGTCCAGGGGCAGACAGTTCTTAGGGGACAGATGCATGGTGGCAGATGCCTGGGTGATTGTCTGCATGGCTTGTGAACGTGTGAAAGGTCTCATGCTTTATGACGATCAGGAGTGTGAGTACAAATATACTGTTAAATCTGCATATTGGCGCTTAGCTAGAGGCTTCCGGAAGGGTTTCCAGAGGGTTCCAAATGATTTCTGAAAGAGGTTTGTACTCTGGAGACAGAGGGACTAAAGGTCACAGGTTTGGAATCGGAATCAGAATGGAGACGGAAGGATGGGAAATGCTGGGGGTCTTAGGACTGTTCATGGTATAGAGTGGTACGAGTGGTTTGAGGTCGTGGGGACTTGGCTTCAACTTATGTGTTGCATCCTCCTCAATCATCTGTCCCTAATTTCAGAAAGTTGGAAAGTTTACCAGAACTGAATCAGAAACTACGACACAGAATGAAGTCGATATTCATACTGGCAAATAGTCCAGTTGACTGGTGACTTATATACATGTATCTAGTCTTGTACTATCTTTTGCTAAGTAAAGACAAGGGGGGGAAGAGAGTACAAGGGGCAATATAAAACGAAGAACAAGGGAGTGAGGTATGCAATGATCCTGCGCGTTGTCTATCAAAGGAGTAGAACCTTGGCTTTGGAATCTTTGGAGGTTTGGAAACACAGAACCTCGGATTGATGCATCGGAATCCAGAAAGTGTTTAATCAGGCTTTGAGCGGTTGGAAAGTTCCTGGAAATGGTGCAGGTGGTTGTGGGGTTTAATGTGGGTTTATTTGGTAGCACAGGCCATAACAATTTTAAATCATGCAATGCAGACAACACCCTCGAGGGCAAACAGATTGACAACCTAGCCTGGCTCAACAGTCCAGAAGCAAGAGAAAAGACCAAGCAAGGCCCATTGATGATAAGCTATAAGACTAAGGCCGCTGCCCAGGCTGCAATTACAAATGGCATTGTCATAGAAGGAATCATTTGTACCATTAGCATCTACATCCCAAGAACCCCCAATGCTTTTGGTTCCAAGACTGGGGCCATCAAGTGATGGGGTGTACCAGGGAAGCAAGATGCAGCCACTGTGCTAGGCCACATAGTACAGCTGACCATACATGCACTCACAACTGCCCATGTCCCACAGGGCAGAGATGCCATGTAGATAAGCTGAAGTGCACCAACTGTCAGAGTAAGCATGCCAGCTGGACCCAAGCCTGCCCAGCTGCAAAGGCCACATTCAAATTGCAAGCATGAAAGGATGAATATGCTACCGGAAAATATGAATCTTATACTCTTTTCACCTTGGCAGATGTGGATTACACCCTGGGCAAAACCCTTGAGAGCCACCCTCATATACCCACCCCTTCCCCCTCCCATCTGCAAATTAATTACAGCTCTGCTACCTCTCCCATTGTCCCCCATTGTCCCTGATGCCTGAAAGCACACTCTACAACAGACAATAGATAAAGCAACAAAACTCCAAGCACTCTAAGGATGTCACCCTTTCACTCACCAACACTACCAATCCACAAGACTAGGACCTGATATTATGTTGGAGTGCAAAAGTGAAAATTGTGTTATTATGTAACCTAAATTTAAACTCAGAACCAAACATCAAAGATGTAATACATAAAACAAGTTATATCTGGTCAAATACCAGCCATATCAACTGGAAACATAAAAGGGGACTGTAGGGTATCTCAACACACCCCCTCAATGAAGTCTCCCTTCATTTCTGCAAACTCCCAAGCCTGTCCTACACTTCTCATGTTTTATCTTCACAAGTCACTTTGTGAGTACATCTGCAACCATCTCACCTGTAGGCACAAATTGGAGCTTGAAGAATTTCTTCTCACCTTTTTCTCTGAGCCAATGGTACATCACATCAATGTACTTCATTCGAGAGTGATGTTCAGGATTCTTAGACACAGCAATTGCAGGCTGGCTACCACAGCAAATGGTGAGTTGTGGGATATGATACCCAAGCTCAGTGAGTAGCTGTTTCAACCACATGGCCTCCTGTCCTGCAAAATTGGCTGCCATGTATTCAGCATTAGAGGAGGATGTGGCCACAGTTAGTTATTGCTTGCTGCTCCAGCTCACTGCAGCTCCACCAATGAAGGAGGCATAACCAGTTGTTGACCACCTTCTGTCCTCATCCCTAGCATAATTTGCATCACAGTAGGCCTGGAGCATTGGCTGGAGACTAGGGCTAGGGGAACCATAGGTCAATCAAAGATCTGCAGTGCCTTTGAGGTATTTGAACACATGTTGGACAGCCTTCCAATGGCCTAGACCAGGATTTGAGTTAAACTGGCCAAGTTCACCCACAGCATGTGCAAGATCTGTTCTGGTCCTAATACCAAGGTAATTCAGGCATCCAACTGTAGCAAGATATGGGATGTCCTTCATTGCCACTCTCTCATCTTCAGACTGTGGGCAGAGGTCTTTGGAGAGAGGCCAGCCTGGATCAAGAGGTGTGGCAACTGGTTGCAATTCTCCATATTGAATCGCTTGAGAACATCCAAAATATACTTGTGCTAGTTGATGTGAAGTGTCCATTTGGCTCTGTCTCTGTGGATTTCAAGTCCAACAATGTATCATGTAGGTCCCATGTCTTTCAAGTGGTTTGCAAGTTCAGCCTTGATTTTGTCAAGATGTGTTCGACTATTACAGGCCATGAGCTGGTCATCAACATAGACTGGGATGTAGACTTTGATAGTGCCTTTCTGGTACATGTAGAGACATGAATTAACCTTGGATCTGCTGAATTCCATCTGGTAAAATGACTGGTCCAACTTGGCATGCTATCTGTTTCCTCCTTGCCTGGTCTCATAGATAGCTTTGTGCAGTTTCCCAATTTTGTCTCCCTGCCTATATCCATCTGGAAGTTCTAGGGAATAGCACAGGTTAGGGTAACCCGCATGGGTCACTGGATTGGGTTCACTTGGGTTTGGGTGCAGGTCAAGCTGAGAGCACCCGTGACCTGGCCCAACCTGCTGCCTCAACTATGTATGCACATACAACATGCACATCACATGCACACATGTACGACACAACCATGCCATACACACACATGTATGACACAAATGTGCTGACATGAACATGCCATACACACACATGCCAACACCAACATGCCACACATGCATGCACCAACATGAACGTGCCATATGTGCACACACTGATACCAACGTGCCATATACTCAGGCATATGACACGCACACGTGTGATGCATTCATGTTGTACATTGTGTGCATGTCTGGCACCTTCATGTTGTATGTCGAGTGTGCATATGGCACATTCATGTTGTATGTGGCATGCATGTATGGCACGTTCATGTAGTATGAGGTATGCATGTATGGCACATTCATGCACATACGTCACATGCATATATGGCACATTCATGTTGTATGGTGCATGTGGGTACGGTGTGTACCTGACACCCATCCACCCATGGGAAAAGACCCATGGGTTGATAGGTTTGCATTTCCCATGGGTTGGGTGCAGGTTACCCACATTTGACCCATGAGTGACCCATGCCCTTCCCTAGGAAGTTCCATGTAGACCTCTTCTTCAATATCACCATTAATATAGGCATATTTGAAGTCAACTTGGTCTAACTCCAGATCTTCTAATGCAGTAATGGTCAGGAGTACTCTGAGGGTGTTAAATCTCACAACAGGTGCAAATGTTTCTGGGAAGTCAATGCCTGCCTTTTGAGAATAACCCTTGGCCACCACTCTGGATTTAAAGTGGTCAATGGCATCATCAGGAAGCCTTTTCAGCTTGAAAACCCATTTGGAGCCAATGGCCTTCTTGCCAGGAGGGAGATCCATCACATCACAGTCCACACATTATTATCCATTAGCGACTGATATTCATCTCCACAAGTTTCCTTCTACCATGGTACATCATTTAGAGACATGGCTTTTTGATAGGTGAGTGGTTCTGGGAGATCTGGAGTATCACTGAGGCAGACAGGTTCATAAAGTGGGTGCTGAAGAAATGTCATGGCAGAATCAGCCCGTTCATCCCCCTCATTCTCAGCAACCACCTCCTCATTCTCAGCAACCACCCCCTGATTTGGATCCTTCTGACAAGGAACAGGAGGAGGATTATGGTACTGGGAAGTATTTGGGACTAGCCACCAAGTTTGAGGTAGGATATGAATATGCTCTGACTTAGGGAAATGCATGGGTTAGGCCAACCCGCACAGGTCACTGGGTTGGGTGTCCTTGGGTGTGGGTACAGATCAAGCCATGAGCACCCATGACCCAGGCCCAACCTGGGGCATCAATTCTGACATGAACATGATTTATGCATATGTGCATGCACTGACACTGTCAAGTCCATGATACCATGCTCCAATTTACTTGGCAGTACCAACCGGCTGACCCTTACCCATATCATGCGTGGCCTTGGCTCAGTACATTCGGTTCATCATTTGGTTCACTTTCCTCATCTCACCCTCTCTATTCATTGTCATTCATTCATTCCCTGTCCTTCCCCTTGCCTGTTTACCTTCAGGACATTCACTCTTTGTTGCCACTCGGCAGTGGCCCTATTGTTTTATGTTTTGGCCACTCCTATTGTTCTATTCTCACTCACTCTTTTGTCCTCGGCCATACTTTATTGTTCTATTATCATCCACATTCCTTGTTCTATTCTTGATCATTGTGGACAATACCTCCACATGATTCTTCATATCTTATTGTTCTCCATTCCTTGTGCCACTCTGTTCCACATCTCACTTATTAGCCTATATAAGTAGCCAATGTATGTAGATGGTTCTTCATTCTGGAAATCAACTAGGTTTATGCCTTCTGTCAAGCGTCGGATACTGACGGACTTCGGTACTGCCAAGGGGTGTTATCGAAAGGTCGGGCGGACTATGGCCAAGTCCTGCAGGCCAAGAGTAGTGGCATTGGCTT
>QLPG01015949.1:0-10369 GCA_003314385.1 Gomphus sp. MG54 | reverse complement strand
GAGTACAAATATACTGTTAAGTCCACGTGTCAGGCACTTAGCTAGTACTTCCGAAGGGGCTATCCGGTTAGCGCGAAGGTCCGTAACGGGGCCGAGGACCGAGATGGAAGTCGGACGGACTACGGATGGAAACGGAGGCGCCGGGAATTTAGGGTAGGTCATGGAGTAGTTCAATCCGGTCGCTGAGGTGTTCGAGGTCGAAGGGACTTGGCTTCAACTTATGTGTTGCGCCCTCCTCGATCGTCTGTCCCTAATTTCGGAGAAGAGATGGGGGTTCACCGGAGTGAGTAGGAAACTAGGTGGACTAAGATGATATTCGTACTAGCGAACAGTCTAGTTGACTGTGAGACTATATACATGTAACACTTTTTGTACTATCTTTAGCCGGTCATAAAACAAGGAGAAAGGTAGTACAAGGGGTTAATATAAAAGAGAGAACAAGGGAGTGAGGTACGCGATAGTCTTGCGCGTCGGTTATCAAAGTATTGAGTCCTCGGTCGGGAGCGGACTCGGGAACGGTGTCTCGGTCGGACACGGAAACGCGGTGTCTCGGATGGGTGTGACAGGGACGGGATCCACGGAAAACAGTCTTTTGTCCTTTCGGTCGGAAAGGTCTCGGAACGGAAGCGGGTGGTTGTGGGGGTTAGTGTGGGTTTGTTGAGGGCATGGGCTATAACACAAGTGTTTTTGGAAATTTTCCTTGGGCTTGAAGAGCTTGATGATTTAAGAGTTAATTACTTAAAGGTAATTCACTCTTAAATGGCCAGCCAAACATTATAATATTTTTTTGGTAGTCCAGATAAGACTGATTTTAAGTTGGATTTTTCCTTGGAGGAGAGGTTTGGATTCCTACACATTGAATCGGTTGGGAAGTGTCCAGACTTTCAAGGGATCATCCCCTGTTCCCTAACAGGTCCACTTTTCCCTGTCTATCACATATGGCCTGTGATTATCTGTCTATTCCTGGTTAGTAGCTTTTTATTGAATTATTTGTTATATTCTTTCAATTCTGAAAAAATTTAAAGCTACAACTGTTGCTGTTGAATGTGTATTCAGCCAAGGTCATCTTATTTTGCCCTATATTTGGAACCAACTTTCAGCTTAGACCACTCGAGCCCTTATGTGTATTGGATCTTGGAGCACACTTGGTTTGGCAAAGGATGCCAATATCAAGGCTGCATTGGGGGATGAGTTCACCAATCCCAAGGAGGAGCATACTATGGGTTGGGATTCTATTATTGGTAATATTTTATAAATTCTGAAATTTTAGAATAAGAAAATATTTTAATTTTCAGTATTGGGTTAATTTATGCCCATTGTGGGTCATGGGTTAATTTATGCCCATTGTGGGTCATGGGTAAAACAATACCCATTGAACCCATGGGTACCTGTACCCATACCCACGATAACCCACTACCAGTTGCTAAGGGTAAGGGTATTCATGAGTTTGGGTATGGGTAGACACAAAATACCTGGGGGTTACCTGTGCCAATCACTACATAGGTTCAATGGTCCATATCAGTGCCTGTGGTGGTTAACAGGAGTAACCCATGATCTGTTTGTGTTGAAATCTCCAATGGCACTAAACAAGGATTGAAGATTTAATTGTTTGGCTTGATTGAAGGTGGTGGCTCATTGCAAATAGATGGGGATATTACAAAGGAAGTGTGACCAATGGGACACAGCAACCCATGCCGGTTGAATTATTCCAACAGTAGGGTATGGCTTCAACTTATGTATTGCACCCACTAGGCCTCACTGAACCCTAATTTCATATAGACAGAGGTCATAATGGCAAGACAAGATGAACAGAAATGAACAGGGTATCTTAGTTGATTTCTGACTGAAGAGCAGACTAATGAAAAATACAAGATCTTATACTACTTTCTTATCTATAAAGAGTCAACTGGATTCTTATATTAGATGAGAAAGGCAAAGATCAAATGCGTGAGATAGAATGCTAATGTTCCAATCTTAATATTAATGCCAATTGTAGTCAACTGATTGTAGCACAACTAAATGCTCCAGATGGAAATGTAGACAGGCTATCTGTGAATAATTATGCAATGTATTGACATCAATCGTCACTGACAGTCTGTTATTCAGGTATTCCTTTTCGTGCAATGTACGTATATGTATATTTGGGAACCCTTCTATCCTAACATTCGTCGGCCAGACGTTCTTATGTTTTTATCATCCACGTGCGCATGAGGCATATTCATGATACCTTCCACTAACTCCTAGCCATATCTTCAGAGCTCTTACCGCGGTTACCCTGGCATTATTGTAGAATGGTGTAGCACTACTAGAGCATTTCACACATTTTTATACCTGTATTTGGGTTATCACATACATTATGCAAGTTGTCATTTCTATTGTAAACAGAACTAGAGTCAGCCAAAACACATTGGAGAGCGGTAACTCCATCGCCGCGCGGTAGATAGCTCTTCCCTTGTTTTTCTCCTCGATCCGCAACATGAATCAGGACGACCTAGATGGCCCTAACTTCTCAGTTCTTCACAGGGCCGAGCTTACGCCGTTTCAGACTTGCTTTGAAAACAGAGACATCTATTCTAGAGACTCGTACTATAGAGCGCTCACATTGTGCCAACCCTATGTGCAAGTAGAGTTTCAGACTTTAGAAAAACTACTTCGTTGTATAATGGCGGAAGGCAAGGGCACCACACTGCTGTAATGATCCGGCTCTTCATCTCGAAATGTTGATGCTCTATTCTTGGATCATTGACAGTTGAGTTGTTTTTCACCTTCGGCATCATAATACCAGAATGACTCTAACTTGAAGGGAAATTCAACTGCCCGACATCTATTTAATCTCAACAGAGGATCTTCCCAGACAATCCCAATTCCGAGTCGTGAGTGTTAGAAGAAACAATGAAAGAGAAAAATAAAGAAGACTCGAATCGAAAGATCCAGAAGACAGGAGAGACTTGGCTCAGATGCGACGTTAACTCGAGTCGCATCCAGTAATAACACCTGAGAAAACGGTACGACATTTACTCGAGTCGTAATATGTCGGGCTGAAACCGATTGATTTTTTGAATTACTTACCTGAAATGATTAATCAATAGTAAATAGTGTGTTACGGATAGCGCGGCATGCAAGCTACTTTGCGCATGAGTAGAAGTTTTCAACAGTGAGCACCACCTTGTTAGTCGCAACTGAGCTTGACTGGGCGGCTTGATGTAGGATGGATCATAGCAATACCTGGAAGCCATTGTAGGGTGGGGACTATTGTGGGGTATGGCAAGAGTCACCACCGCTGTTCAAAAATACATGCCCAAGTTGGACAGTCCCATCCCCAACTGCTTGCTCCTAGTTCTTCGAGTCCATAATACCTTATCTCATTTACCACCAGCGGTCTGTCTGTCAGCACCTAGCCAATGGCCATTGATAGTCCCCTCCTATTCCAGCAGAACGGTTTGGCCACGGTCAGCGCTGGTTCCTTTAGCTGATAATACATTTGTTGACACAATCTTCGGCTAATAGTATTGTACTGGTGCGTCTACAAAATATTGATGTCAAACGATAAACGGATATGATGTTCAGTGGCTAGTTATTGTATGCTAGTGAGAGGGCTTGCTAGAGTCTGTTGAGTTAGATGTTGAACAACTGCTTGGCCCAATTCTATAGGTGTATGACTTCTTGTTGACCTTCAAGGAAGAAGTCATGTTCATCTGGCCAGTACACTGGAATATCGGTAAAGTGCTTTTTTTCGCAACCAGGTATTCTCCGCTGGTCGATGGGGTCATATCATTGTATTGTGTGTCACTTAGTTTCTCCCCTTTTAGTGGCCTTCTGATAATATGTCTAGATTGCTTTGCACCCTCTTCAACTTCTCCAGCTCTTTGTTCCTTCCTGTATCAACTTTCTTCCGGTGAGGCATTCAATAAAATTTGTCAATTTAGGTCTCATATAGATCTATTTTGAAAGCACTCGTTATATTTGGCACAGTTATTTCTGAGTGTAAGCATTTCATACTGCTTCTGTATACTTATCCTCACAACATTGATTTGTAGTAGTTCTTTTTTTCCGCACATGGGCCTTATGGGGACAGGACAAGACAATTCTTTGGATGATTATTGGATTGGTCAATGTCTGTGCTATCCCGGTTGTATATTCATCTTACAAAGCAAATGCGCCCGTCAAATGGAGTTGATTCATTCACAATCTTTGCACAGTCGGCCCAAGCCCATTCCCGCACCTGCAAAGCTGCTGGGCAGAAGGAGCTGTTGACTCCATATTATATATCAATTTTATTATAGTAGTACTATATGAGTCAGGTATGTATCTTGATGATTTTTTCCAACAACCTTGCTCATGTCACATTTTTCTTCATCAAGCTATCCTGGGGTTAACTGTTTACAAGGGCTGGGGAATCTGTGCGTTCCCGTGGGGTTTTAGCACTTCGTGTGTCTTATGATCTGGGTACAGTGCGATTTAATAATCACACCAGCAAACTGATTACGACCTTGTACCGAGATGGTGAGCCTCTGGAGTGTATCCCACCATCAATCATGTTTCTAACTGCATTTCACTGATATTACAGGTATATTATTTTACCTATACATAATCCGTATGTTCCAACGATTCCTTTCCAATTGGGACCATCCAGGGGGCCACTCACAAACAACCTAGTCGCATCTCTTATCAACATTATTTCCTGTGTGACGGTATGTTTTATTTACTTAAGCTGACAGTGCCTACTTAAAAAAATATTTTATGAAGCCCCTACCCCAGCCAAAGCTCATTTCGTTCGTCTCAATCTTTTCCGATAGTGATTAATCCACCACAATTAATGATACAACTTTCCGACAGGATGCAGCGGGACTTGCACTCCATCTTCACAGCACGTATCCTCCTCAATCTCCACCAAGCTTCCTTTAGAAAAGACGTCAAGATATCGACCAACGAGGTCTCAAGACAATGCAAAGCAGCGGAGACCCTAAACTGGCTATGGTTAGCATTATGTCGTCAACTCAACGAGATTAACATGGTTGACTCAAAATTTCATTAGTAAACCAAGGTAGAGTAAATTCAAGATAGAGATAGATAGTAGATACCCCATTGCATGTCGTATATATTTCCACAGTGGCTAGAACGGTACAGTGTCACTGCAACTAGACGCTCCATTGGAACCGAGCTGAGCTGTTCATGAATTTGACTGGCTTTGCCAAAAGAGACATGCAGTGACCTAACGAGATGATATCACAAGTAGAATCATTCCGTGATACCTTTGGTGACCTTGTGGGATCAGTCAAAATCTCCTGAGATCTCATCTCATTTCAGATGGTTTGAGCTCTAAGCTGCATGAGATTTTCAATGATTATATCAAATCATATAAAATTAGCTAAGATTTACTGATATTTCATGATTTGTAGTAATTCATTGTGATATAATAATGGAATGTAAGTGATTTAACACATGTGATCTGGAGTGCTCTTTAGGAAAAAAAACATCTGGGTGGAATGAGTTGAATGTAAGGCGTGATTTAAAAAGAAGTCATTTAATGGAGTGAAGTGTGGTAAACTGCTCTGGGTCGTTTTGTTGGGAATATTGCGAGTTCGCACCACAACATGCCATGTGACGTGTCTGCATTACATAATCAACGCTGTAGCTAAAATTTTCCCTCGTCGAATTATAACCATCACCCGCGTTTCGTACTGCGTTCTTCAGGGGAAATTCAACATAATTCGACCACACCCGTATTGGATGAGTCGAGTGTACTGACTCATCCTCTTACTCGCCTTCTTGAAAACCGCAAAACCATATCTTATCTGAATTACCCCTGTTATGTCTGAAGACTGTGATCCAACATTTGCTGCCCTTACCAATGGGAACTATGCAGAATGAGAGATATGTATGGAAGTAGACTTGGTGGAACAAGGACTGTGGGAATATGTTTTTGAGATGGTTGTGAAACCAGAAGGTGATATGGTTGGTGCCAGGAAGGCCGTTGCAGAGAATGAGATGATGATGAGGCAGATCAGGGCCAGGATGATCAAGAGGGTCATGGCCAGTCAGTTGCCCCATATGAAGGATCTTGACCCGAAGAAGGTCTGGGCAGAACTATGGCATGTTCATCAGGCTCAAGGCTTTAGTTTGAAGCTGGCTATGTGGCGTGTGTTTATTAATGCAAGAATGAAGGTGAACAAGTCTCAGGAGGTTGTGGAAACCATGGCATCGTGGATTGGCAAGGTGAAAGGCATGCATTTTAGACTAGAGGCCATTGGAGTAGATGTGACCGACGACGACGTTATCCTCATGCTCACAAATGGACTACCTATGGTCTACAACCAAATCATTGTCATGTTGGATGCCACTCATCCAGAAGATATCACACTCGAGAACATTAATACTCGGCTTGCAAATGAAGAACGATGACAGGAGATTGAGGTTGTCAAAAGGGAAGATGAAAAGGTCAAACTTGGAGAATCCACACTTGTTGCCAAGAAAGGACGTGATGTCTCAGAGATTGTCTGTTTTGGTTGTAGGAAGAAAGGTCACTTTCGCTCTCAGTGTCCAGAGAGGAAAGAGGAGACAGCTGCTGTTGCACATGATTCCAATGAGTTGTTTACTTTTTAACTCATGTGGTACTTCACTCAAGAAGGTGTGTTGGGAATATTGCGAGTTCGCACCACAACATGCCATGTGATGTGTCTGCATTACATAATTAATGCTGTAGCTAAAATTTTCCCTTGTCAAATTATAACCATCACCTGTGTTTCGTATTGTGTGCTTCAGGGGAAATTCAACACGTTTGACGTTGCAGATTCAGAAGAGTTTCTATTAGAGAGTCTTATGCCTAAATTATTACATAACATTATGAATTAAAATGATGATAATATCCATTTTTATAGTTACATGAGGCTATTTATGACCTATGTTACAACTAACTAATATAATATTGATTACATTATTAATACCTGAAAGCTTTCCATTGGGGGCATCTCAGTCCCTTCCATTGCAAAGGGCACCCTTGTTACATACCATTGCAATGATTGGTGAATACACGTAATAAATTTCTGTTTAAATAGTGCCCACAGACTAATGCTAGATAACCTAGCATAGTGGCCTTTTGGCCCAGTTGAAAGAACACATCACTGTGGGAATTTGTTGCCTTTCACAACCCTCTAGCACAGGCTGAAGGAGTAGAGACTTGTGTCTGGGGAGGGTGTGTATCCTGGGGAGGGTGGGCTAAGGATTGGCTATTGTAGGTGAGCAGACTTGCTAAACACCATCTAAGTAGGGGGAGAATAGGGGGAAATTGGAGGCATAGTGTAAGTATAGGTGTTAAATCTGCATGTCAGGTGCTTAAGGAAATACTTCTGGAAGGGTTCCATAGGTTTCTGAGGGGTTCCATGGGGGGGGTTAAGGTCCCAAAGTCGAAGGGGGTTGAGGGTTAGATTCACAGATGGATGGAAGGATGGAAAGTGGACGGGAAGCACCAGGGACTTAGGATGGAGGTCATTTGCAGTATTGAGTTGATACAACTAGTCATTTAGGTGTTTGAAGTGAGAGGGACTTGGCTTCAATTTATATGTTGCACCCTCCTCGATCATCTGTCCGTAATTTTTAGAAAGTCAAAAAGGCAAACAGACTAAGTCAGAAAAGTACCGGAACTGAATCGGGACTTAGAATGCAAATTAAGTCGATATTCATACTGGCAAATAGTCTAGTCGACTAGGGGGTTATATACATGTAGCTACTCCTTGTATTATCTACTTGATACCTTTTATATTTTAGCCAAGAAACCTTCCACTTTGGTAGAAGGGTTTGAGATTTACTCTAAAAATAAACCTCTGTCAATAAGTCTTAGTAGTTAGCGACCAACTTAAGAATGCTGGCAGCACTAGATAATCTGGCAGATTACAGTATAGTAGACTTCCTTGATACAGATTTCAGTCAAGCTCAATTTTAGCTCAAAATTTTGTAGATTAAATTTGAAAAAAATTATATAACAGTTAAGAAGTATCTTGAGAACATCTTTACTCTATATTATGTGGGCAAAAAAGCTGTTGTTGTAGCAGAGTAAATTTTTTGGTGCAACAGGTCAAAATGTCACATGTAGGGGTTGTTACGATGTAGAGAAAGGATGTAATCGTAATATTTTTAATCTCCCAAAAGTGAGGTAATGGCGAGGTTCTGGATGGGGCTTGGCTTCAACGTATTGCGTTGCGCCCACCAGACCGCACGGTCCCTAATTTTGTAAGAGCGAGACAGAACAGAAATGAACAGAGGAACCTTGGTCTAAATCAAAGTTGATTTTCTGACTGAAGACTGAACTATGAGTACAAGATCTTTTATACTAAGGTAGAAGACAAACGGTTTCCGCTATAGTCATGTGACTCAAGCGTGACATCTACCATTTCACACAAGGATCTGGCAACATCGACAAAAAAATTATTCTAATACCACAGATCAATGGCATAGAACTATATGTACATATTGTTAGTTTTACTTTTTGAAAAAAATCACTATTGCAAATGTAGTATATCCAAACTTTCAAACATCTTTTCAAAATTCATAATCACATTTTTCAAGCAGTCTGACACTGTGAAAAAATTTTTGTTCACAAAATTTTTGCACTGATGTAATCACCTATATAAGGAAATATTCCATATATAGAAATTTATTCCCATTGGTAATAGTTTTTTTGCACTGACATAAGCACCCATATAAGGCAATATGCAATATATAGAAAGACATTCCCACAGATAAGGTAGATGACATATGGATTCCACTAAGGTCATGTGACTCAAGTGTCATATCCACCATTTTGCACAAGGATCTGGCAACATGCCAGATACTATTCTAGCTGATTTGGACAGGGCTCGTATTGTATAGTGTAGCACAATCATTTTTTCCAAAAAAATTGCCATCTTCTATAGCTGTTACACCCCATGCCTCCAACAAACCCACACCAAACCCCACAATCACCCACCCCTGTTTCCGAATCCTCCCCGACCATCGAAGCACGGACCCGTTCCCATTCCCGTTCCCGTTCCTGTAACATCCATCCGAACCACCACTAATCCGATCCCGATTCCCGCAACCTATTTCCGCATCTTAATAACCGATGCGCTAGTTTATCGCGTACCTTACCCCCTTGTTCTTCCTTACTATTGACCCCTTGTACTCCCTTTCTTCTTGTTTTATGACCGGCAAAAATAGTACAAGGATAAGCCACATGTATATAGTCTGACAGATGACTGGACTGTTCGCCAGTACGAATATCGATTTAGTCTCCCACCAGTTTCCGATTCATTTCTGGTAAACTCCGCCTCCTTTTCCGAAATTAGGGACAGACGATCGAGGAGGGCGCAACACATAAGTTGAAGCCAAGTCCCTTCGACCTCGAACACCTCAGTGACCAGATTGAACTATTCCGCAACCTACCCTAAGTTCCGGGCGCTTCCATCCCCATCCATAGTCCGTCTGACTTCCGTCTCGGTCCTCAGCCCCGTTACGGACCTTTGCGCTAACCCGGATAACCCCTTCAGAAGTACTAGCTAAGCGCCTGACACGCGGACTTAACAGTATATTCATACTCACACTCCTGATCGTCATGAAGAATAAGACATGAACAAGGTTCTTACGAGCATGCGCCAGACCCCTCTTTCTATGGGCACCACTCTCAAAGAGCGCCCCCATACCACTGGGAAGCATGACCAATCTCGCCAAAGCCATCACTACACTAGCAAACAGCCTAGCTACCCCTAAGAAATCGAGACCCCCCACACAAGTTCGAAACCCAGATCCTTTCGACGGTTCCAACCCCAGAAAATTACAAACCTTCCTCGTACAGTGCAACCTAATTTTTCAGGATGACCCAGAAACCTTCAACACCAGTAGCACCAAAGTAACCTACGTGCTATCATATCTAACCGGAACCACCTTGGACTACTTCGAACCCACCTTCACCGCCCATGACGAACCCCTCTGGCTCCACGACTATAACAAATTCACCTCCAAACTCAAAACAAACTTTGGCCCCCATGACCTGGAAGGCGAGGCAGAACTGGACCTCGAGAAACTCCATATGTGTGACGACCAACACATCACGGAATATATGGTCGAGTTCAACCGCCTCACCACCCGTACCCTTTGGGACGACTCCGCCCTTCGCCACCAATACTACAAGGGGCTCCCGGGAAGAATTAAGGACGAAATAGCCAGGACAGGAAAACCATCCTCCCTGCCAGAACTCCGCCTCCTGTCCCGATCCATCGATGCACGATACTGGGAGCGAAAATCGGAAATCACCAAGGAACCCACCCGGACACTCGAGCCCCAACGGACGCCCAAACTTGACAAAAATGGGAAACTCACGCCCCTGGAACGACAACAC
>QLPG01015942.1:0-12398 GCA_003314385.1 Gomphus sp. MG54 | reverse complement strand
GGTATTTTACCGTAACTCGCTCCACAGGCGAGATGTTCCTGTACATTATTTCCAACACCGGGAAGGTCAACAAGAACTTCCACACCGGCCTTTGTCAGAACGTCTTTGGAACCGATGCCAGATAACTCGAGGATCTGCGTGTCAGGGTTCAAATACCTGGAAATGAACAAGTGGGGGGTCTGGTGGGCGCACCTGAGGAGAGATGATTGCGCTGTGGGAAGAACATATTAATGAATATCTCTCAGAGGATTACTTACACACCCTGTGGACAAGATGACCTCCTTAGTCACGTTTGCCTGATAGACTTTACCGTCTTGCACAAAGGTCACGCCCGTAGCTGTCACGGAACCCTCCTGTTTCTTCATAATAATTTTGGTCACTTGAGCAGACACAAGCACAATGAGGTTACTACGCGATGCGTTTGGCTCGTAGTACATCTGAACAAAAATTATTTTTGTAAGGTGAAAGGGGTGGATAAGAAGGGGACACGGACGTTGGCAGCGTACGAGCGAACCCGGGTAATAGGATTGATTGAGACCGGAGTTAACCAAGTGCCAGTAATCTGCCAGAGATATATGAGTTGAGGAAGTTCATTCTTAAGAAACCTACGTCTCCAGAAAACTAAAATGGCGTCATCCATCAAAATATATGTTTAATGAATGACAAGCATACAGGTTCTTTGGCGCGGCTGATTCCAAGGTTTTGCAGTGTCTGAGTAGCAAACCAGCTCCTTCAGATGTCGCAGAAAAGAAATAACCTCATCCTACGCACCTCATGGTAGGGTTTCTCAAAATTGGACATCGTGACGGGATACCCCACGGCAAGCGGCCCTGGGAATCACAAGCCAATAAACCGATTGATCATATATTTTATGCTGGTCGCTTGCCATTTGTTCCATGCTCATTGAGGTCATAACTCATGCTCTCGGTCTTGACTTTCGGTTCAATGAACTTCTCCGACTTTAAGTAATACTTTTTAAACAAGTCCCAATTCCAGCCTGGATTGCCGAGGGTTTCGAAGGCTGGGAGGAAACTCAGTGATGTGTGAACAGGATTTTCTATTTAGAACTACCGTCGATGTCTGATTTGGTGGCGCGATGATACTGAAAGAAGTTGATGCCCGAGCTTCCACCAAGACCCTTGCCTCTTGATTTGATTGAAATCAGATTACCCTGTTAAAAAATACCAAACGAACATTTACCTTGGCCAATTGACGGACCTACCACCACAGCAGTCCTGAGGAACCTGAAAGTTTCCTATGGGTGCATGGCGGTGAAATACGAGGATATAGAAGAAGTACCGTGTTGAAAGCCCAGTCATACTTTGGATTTCCGAAATGACTACCAAACAACGCTGGTGTCACTGCGTATCAAGCTTCAGCAACGGAATTTGAAATGGGTAGAGCGTGAGAGCATACGAATGGCTTCATCCTGAATATTTGCAGAGCCGGCTTCGAGGACAAGGACAGAGACAGAGGGGTCTTCGGAGAGACGCACTGCTAGCACAAGTCCTGCAGTCTGTTGAGAAAGAAGCGAGCTGGAACTGTCATACTTGTGTGATTGATGTGGAAGACGTACCCCGCCACCTGGAATGAGATGATGTTATGTAAATTATTTTGTACTGGACCATGACTATGAACTATTCACCAGCGACGACAAAGTCAAAAGTTCTGTCTGAAACTTGATCTATGGTTGCAAGCATTCTGGACAAATCAAGGATAAGCCCGATTAGGGGTTGTTAAATATATCGCAAGATGCGACGACTTACTCAGCCAGTTTACCGGCATGTTGATGACCTTGATAGCTTACATAACCCCTCTACTCTATCGTCTCTACCCATCGGTTTCTTGATATTCAATAGCGATTAAATATCCACGGAAGTATATTACATAATATTTCCGTAGATGCATTTGATTAGAGCATACGATATACCGAAGACTTAGAGTGTTGGAGTATTTCGACCTGCACTCGCGTGTTATCGTTTGTCGTGTCACATTAGTCACACCCGTTTGTAATTCCTCATCTTTTTGCAATGAGCCACGAATTCCACTCAAGCCAAACGGCTGTTATCCCTCGGTCCTTGTTCAGTGTCACCGTTATTTCAACACACGTTGCTGACCAACTTGGTAAATTCTTGACCCATTTGCTATATATCCTTATCTCTGAAACTTGTGGTGATCAAATTGTTGCAACTTATGGAACACAGGAGGAAGTTTTGAACAGTGAGTGTATATTAATAATGTGACAATAACTAGGGTTAATGCAAAATTCACTGATATCCACATATTTTTCAACATCTCCCCATAATTGAAGCAGTTTGCTGCTCCCCTCAAAGACAAAATTGTTATTCAAAGTCTGATACACCACTTTGGGATGAACATGCTTCTCTTGTGAAACATATGAGTTAGAGTCAGAGTTATAGTTTTTCTTCTTGTGTTGATTAGTTCTAAGATGCCCATGTTTTCCACATTGATGGCAATTGGTATTGACTTTAAGGCTCCTTGATAAATAAAAGGTACTGTTGAGAATGAGGACACATGGGTGAGCAAGGTTCTTGCATCATCTTGATATAAGGTTCTACAAATCAGCAAGGTTCAGAATAGGACTTGGCTTCAGCCTATATGTTATGCCATTCAGACCATATAGAATCCCTAATTTCATAAATCAAGGTTTACAGAAGTGAGCAAGGGAATCTTAGTCAATTTTCTGACTACTGGATAACTGATTTACATACAGGTTTTATACATATCTCCAAAGAATTTCAAGTCAAAGAGAAATGGAATCCTATATGCAGATATGAAACAGGAGTAAAAACAAAGATCAACAAAGATTGAGTGGGTGTTCCTAAAGCTACTCCAAGATTGAATGGAATTACAACAAATGTTTCAACATTCAATGGAGTTACTATAAATGGAGTGTGTCATTAAACCAAATAAAGAAAATGGTAGACTAAAAGGGGATATATCATTCCAACTACATAATCCTATTCAAAATATATCTCAGCCTTCTTAAAATAACACCATCCATATGAATGTTTGTATTTTATCAAGACTCTTAATTAAAAAATTTAAAAGGTGTGCAATGCCAAAGTCAAGGGTGAGTAGGTCAGGAGGAGTCTGCATCAAGGTGTTACAACAATGTTTTCAAACAAAGGGGGAGGTTTAACCTAGAAAATCATAAGAAACTCAATTCTTTCTTTCTTTCTTTCTTTCTTTCTTTCTTCTTTTTTTTTGAGGTAAAATTTCTTTTACAAGCAGTGTAACAAATTACCCACAACACACCATCAGAGAGAAAAAAAAAGTCATATTTATACTTCATACATCCCTCAATAATTGATACCAGTTACCTTCCTTGTCATTATTCACCGAATCCCATCTTCGATTTGGCACAAAGGCCACCACTCAGACTTCAAGTCAGCAATTAAGGTCATTCAGAGAAATAAGTCGTGGTTTGCAAGCACTTGCACCTGTGTAATGGGAGCGTTATGCCCATCAACCAAAAAACTGAGCTGCAGCCTATATAATAGACGACAACTATTCTCCTTTTAGACATACAACAACACTCTAATAATTGGTTCTCTGGGTTTGGGGCAAGCTGAATCGTTTGAAACTTTGATATGATTGTAAAAAGTTGGTGGGTAGTATTGTATCCATCCATGGTATATAGATGCATTCATATGAGTAGTGTGCTTCAACAAAAACATCAAAATCAAAATCAGAGGTTGGTTAAAAACTATATGAAAAACAGACTTGGCACCATTTCATTGAATCAAGGGATCGTAATCATACGGAGAGCGAGGCCCGAAAAGCCCAACAGGACGTTCCGCTACAGATTCTATTTCCGGGAATTTTGTAGTAGGCACAAGCAGGGGATTCGCTAATGTTAGCGATGATTTTAGCAGCAATCATTGTGTGCAAGATTACATTTTTACTGACGTTGCCACGTAGCCCAGGATGAGGTAGATTTGTTAACAGCTAAATTTGGCCATCGTTGCCGCGTTTTCGAGTCTTTCGAGGGAGCAGACGGATGAACAGTACGCCACGCAGCTCTGGCTGTCGGTATGGAATGCTTGGGCGGATGAGTTCCTCCAGAAGTGTTCCCATCACTTCCAAGGTCAGTCATGGGCTTCGGTTTCCTACGCTGGCACCTGTTAGATCAACAAAACAAGAACAAGACTGACTCGTACCATTCTGGGTTAAATTTGCCGCTGGGTTCACATTTACTCCTCACAAACATCAAGCAACCCAATTCGCTTCGGATTCAAAATGAGCAACAATGCAGGACCCAAGGCTGAAATTCGTACTATTGAAGGTTACGAGTTTCCTCCCGAAGTTCTGCAAGTTCAATTGTTAACATGCGTTCTTCGTCTGCCAAATTTCGACTGAATTGATCAAGATACTAATATGATTTTAGTATAGAATGAAACAAGACACATTTTACTCACTCCCGATGTGTTGAAAGGCACCTCTTCATGAGCGGTTGCCTTGACATGCATCATAATGTCATGGTACTGTTGTCTACATGCATCCAGAAAGTCTGAAATCTTTAGATTAATGATTCAATGAATGACTCCAGACACAGAACACTCGCCATTGGCCACACTCTGGAAATACATTTTCTGTTCTGCAATTTGCTGATCAAGTATTTCGAGCACATCTTCAATTCCTGTGACACAGTCAGACCGACAGATGCGTACAACACCGATAGGCAGCACACCTTTTTTTGCGGCATCGTTCCTCTTTCCTTCAGCTGACAGCGTCTTTACCTCTGCAGATATGATGCTAAGGGTGCCTTTCAAGGCTTGGAATTTCTCGTCCTTTGCCTTATGCCATTCCTCTTTCTTCGCCAACCTTTCATTCACCAAGACTACAAGGCTTCTGTGCTGGACCTTTTGGTCGTTTAGGAGAGTTTTTATCTCCTCGAGTTGATTTTGAAGGCCCAGGTTCCGTTTATGCACTTTCATTTGTTGTCGCTCAATATTCTTTGGATCACTCCGCTGCCCCTCGGTTCGTTGCGTTTCCGGTATGGTGTAGAGGTTAAGAAAAGCCTCATAGGATTTGGGCTCCTCTTCCTGGAATGCGTTTACGTCGTTGTTGTGCTTCCCATCGAGGGAAATATGCTTATCCTTCGAACCTCGATTATAGCCACTGTGTCTCTGAGACGACATCTTATTGATCTCATTGCCTTTCGAGTCGGCTCGAAGGCAATCACTAGATCGGGATCGCAATTTTCGCTCAGGTGCAGGGGGTGAGATTTGGTGGCGTGGTTTAGAAGCTGAAGGTATAAAAGAGACGACAGGGTTGAGTGGGGGTGTAATAGAACGAGAGCTTCCAGGAGAACAAGGGGCAAAGAGACCTGGGACTTGTGACACCCAGAGTAACGGCTCTTCAGACTCGATGATCCCAGCCTGAGTAGGGAATGAAGTTCGGTGGCGTGATCGCGATCGCGATCGCGTGCAAATTGCGATAGGACGTGGCGGAGGAGTAGAAGAACGTGACCTGCAACGAGACAGGGGAAGGCCGAAGAACTGTCCACCGGAAGACGCTACACATAATGAAGGCGAATATCTAGATTTGACACCATTCAGTGGAGGGGTACAGGAACGCGAGCGGCCACGCGAAATGGGCGGCTCTGGTGGAGGTGGAGAATTTGCGTGGCTAGCTTCCCTAAAGTCAGGTGGCATGTTGAAATCACTAAGCCTACAAGGATTATGACCAAAAGATAAAAACACCTCTCTTACCATTCGGCATAGAATTCACCATTTGGGCCATATTTACTCCTCATGAACCTCAAGCAGCCTAATTCGCTACAGCTCGAAAGTAAGCCATCATGAGAGAAGAAAAAACATGATACATACTGTTCAAGGTTGCGTTTTTCCTCCCGAAGTTTACCAACTTCACCTAAACGTAACCCTTCTTGTTCTGCCAAGGCTCGGCCGAATTCGTCAAAATGCTATATTTCGCTTCTTACACAAAGGAGGCATCTGAAACACAAATGACTCACTCCTTGTATGTTAGAAGGCACCCGTGCCTGAGCAATGGTCTCCAGAATCTCAAGATGCCTCTGTGTATTCTCCTTGAGCCAATCTGGAATCATTTCGAACCATAAAAATATGACTCGACACGGAACAGGGAACACCCGCCATTAGCCATGTTTTGAAGGGATGTTTTCTGTTCCGCATCTTTCTGTTCTATTTTTTCAAGTACATCAGCCATTCCTTAGAAAAAGTCAGACCGACACATGGCATTCCAATGGTAGTCACACCTTTTCCCCCTGTATCACGCTCTCTTTCTTGGACTGCCTGAGCCTTTGCTTCTGTACGGTCGGTTAAAATGTGCAGAGTAAGCTCCTTCAAAGCGTGGAACTCCTCATCCTCCGTCTTTCGCATTTCCTGCTCCACTGCCCACATTAAATTAATCAAAGCTTTAAGACGTCCACCCTCGGCTTTCATATCGTGCAACATTGTTGTAATCTCCTCGAGTTGAGTGTTGATGGATAGATCCCATTTATGACGCTCGATCCATTGTCGCTGAATATGTTCACTATTGTTCCACCCCTCAGTGCTCTGTACCTCCGGCTTGCCTCTGAGGGTGTGAAGCTCTTCTCGGAGCATTGTAACCTCTTTCTCGCGCTCCTCAGTAAGGCGTGCTTTCTCATCTTCCCATTCTTGCTGTAGCGACTTTATTTTTTGCTGGTGCTCAAAAATGAGACGTGAGCGTTCCTCCTGCCAATCTTGAACCTGGTTTCTGTGGTGACGTATTCTCCCCCGACTATCATCAGGAATGTCAACTCCATGTTGTGGAATGTGATTGAGTCCATTAGTAATAAGGACTTGACTGGGACGAGATTGAGACGGGGACTTTCGTCTAGATTCAATGTTGCTTGACTGAGTATATTCTGGAATTCGTGGCCGAAAGCGGAAGTGAGACTCTCGTGTAGCCTGGATTGGAGGTTGTTGTGCATCTCCTGGTCGGTAGGAAGAATGAAAAAAAGGCCCCTGGGCTTCAGACTGGATGGGATTGGGCAGAGTAGGGTGCTGTCGATGGGATGACATAGAGCGTGACTTTCGTCTTTCCCAGGCATTTTTCACTGGGATAGAAGCGGGAGGAGTGTGGCTGCGTGAACGTGAACGTCTGGATATTACGATACTCTGAGGTGCAATGAGAAAAGAAGGCGAGCTAGAACGAGCCCTAAGTGGCGCAGAAAAACTGTGGCCAGAACGAGCGTTGAGATGTCGCCTCCAGTCGTCTTCGAGAACATTAGGCATGCGTATCGGAGAGCTACTATGACTACTAGATCTTGAGAGTGAGGGTCTTATTATGATTGGATGGAGTCCACCTCCATCTCGCGAAAGTCTCGAGGACTGGATCACACGCCCAAGTGCCTCATTGAGACCAGCCATGTACCGTATGATCTCACGTTGTTGTTCCATAGATGCATTGTGAGCTTCACGATTCTCCTGCACAGATGTCTGATGAGCTAGTTACGCTTCAAATGAAGTGAGCACAACATGCACGAAGGACATTGAGAAGTTCATCTTGCTGTGGCAGAGCCAATACGGCAGGAATAGTCTGGAAATAAGACGACAATATCGGTTGACACATATCCAATGGTTCCGTTGACAGACATACCCTGGTACCCTGGAAGTGAACACGAGCATCGGAGAGCTGAGGCGTATCACGTGCAGGGCCAGGACCCTGAGGGTTCGCGGGATGATCTCTTACCTAATACCAATGAGTGATTGAGCGAACAACCCGTAAAGACAACTCACGACTGTCCTCCCACGTGTCTTTTGGACCCTTGGATAATAGAATGACCTGGATGCATCTCCGGGCGGTGCAGTACCTAGACTAGACGGCTCATGAAGTGGAGGCTGTGTGGAATATCAGACACAGGAAAAGAGGCAACTTGGTTACTCTCACTGTTAGTTGGTCTGGAAGCAGTACCACGTCGGGTGAAGGCTATATAAAATGTCAAAAGGATGGACGTGAAATGACGGAATCACTCACTATCGGCTGACTCAGAGGAATGAAGTGACCATTAAGTTGAGGCGGGTCCATTTCTGAGACCACTCGAGGTTTGTCGGGTTGGAATATGTGGAAGTGGAGGATAAAGGAGGGTGGGGATCGCCAAATAGTAAGATTGGAATGTAGGGGTCTGAGGACACCTCGATTCTTGGTAGGCAGACGCGCTTTAAGCCCGGAACGTTCAAGTTTAGCTTCAAGTTGCAAGTGTCTAGGCCGATGGGATGAGAGACCAATGATGTTAACCCCGTGCCTCGTGTTTTCCCTCACATGCTATGGGTGTCTCGGGGTCATTGTGGACTTTATTATCTCGAAGCGTCGGCCAAGTCCGCTCTTACCGATCACGTAAATCAGCGCGTCATATTCAGACCCGATGTTGTTGATCTAGAGCGTCACACTACCGTCACGCTGTCTGTGTATCATAGCATCGATCGCAGCGATCGGGGCTGCAGTACTGTGGGAAGTCAATCTCAGGGTGTGCCATTAATTTGTCACCGCTCAGGGACTTTCACGGAGATCAGATCAGATTGGATCCTATCGGACTTGCAGTGGGAGTTGATCCGCTAGACCAAATGAGACGAGTATGAATGACGCCAAGCCGTTGCCATAATGGCGGATATTCCCTATGAACATTAATATTTTAATCATATGTCTTATTAAAAACGTCACCTAGACCGACGCCGACGCCCAAACCTAAAAGAAAGGGATTATTAAATACGATCTCAACCACTGCGTTTCAGTAATAATAGTCCAAGAAAACAATCAACCGTGCATCTGTGCTCCCGCTTAAACTTAGATACTCGCAAACGCATTAGATCACATTAAACACTACTACCTCGTTGGATGCATGCAAAAAGAACCAATAGTGTTCTTCCATAGTATTTGAGACGCTAGGTCATATGTTTATTAACAACGTATAACCCGAGATCTAGGGCAAGCGTTGAGTTGTAACTGCCTGTGCAAGCAAAAAAAATACAAATGGAATTCAAAAGAATTATTATTACTCATGACATGTGGGAGAAAACTGCATTGAAATGAAGCTCGGAGGTATTATCCAAAACTGAGTTGCTACATTAACTTTCTACTGTAGAAATTTAATGTAGCAACTAAGTTTTGGTTATAAATATGGGCAATATGGTGAGGGATGTGGGATAATTTAACTGCCCAACTACTGTAACTATGGGATGTGGAAAATAGTTCCATATTTATGGATTTTCATTTTGAGTCTTGTTTGACATCCTCATAAGGATCTTGGTCATCCTTGACTTGGAACCCTTTGAAGATAAGAAATTAGAATAAACTCTGTATGTAAGTCTATAGTTGGAAAATTCACTAAGATCCCCCTACTTATTCTCAATAAGTGTAGAAAACCCTCTTCACCATCATGCAGGGAATCTGTTCAAGATATGCCTAAATGTAATGAAAATGACGCTGGTTACAGCCTTTGTTTTGGAACAGAACATCTTGACACAGATAATTTGGTCTCAGACTTTGGTAACATGTCAAGTCCACGTACCGAGGTCCCGGATATTCGCCATTGCCGACCGAGCAACCATCTTACATCCCCATACAAGTGTCTACGCCACATGCACATCACTTGGTACCATGTCCTCGGTTCAGCACATCCGTCATACTATTCGTCCGTTTCTCGATCCGCCCCACCTCGGTACCCCCTACCCCTTGTGTTATCCTCGGTTACAGTCATTGTTTTATATCCGGCCACTCCTTATTGTCCCCTTTCGAGTCACGATCCTATTATACTGTCTTTTATTGTTCTATCCCCGCTTTGCATTCCTTGTTCTAATTTTGTTCATTGTGGACAACAACCACATTGCTCTGCATACCTTGTTGTCCCACATTCCTTATTCCACATGTCGCTTCTTAACCTATATAAGTAGGACATGCATGTACTTATTTCTTCATTCTGGGTATCGACTAGGCTTAGGCCCTTCTACCTTCTTCCTCTCTGTTAAGTCCTCGACTCAGGCCGGCATCTTCAGCATCCCCCTGAGTATCTGTCTGTTGCAAATACAGTGGCACGCACGGCAAGTAGGGCGCAATGCACGAGTACGTTGAAGCCAACGCCACTACTCTTGGCCTGCAGGACTTGGCCATAGTCCGCCCGACCTTTCGACAACACCTTTTCAGCAGTACCGAAGTCCGTCAGTATCCGGCTCCTGACATAACATCACAGAGACCAGTTAGGACTTGAATGATATTCAAGGAATATTTATTTTTCTTAAGGATGGCTTTGAAGATTCAAACTGACTTGGATTCAGTAAGCAACTCTGATTTGGAAGAAATGGAGTTGGGTTGCAAAGAGGAAAAAGAATTACAAGATGAAGCAGCATTGCCTTGCATTTCAATGGCAATTTTCTCAATTATGTTTGTTGGAGTGCAAAAGTAAAAATTGTGTTATTATATAACCTAAATTCAAACTCAGATCAAAACATCAAAGATGTAATAGAAAAACAAGTCATATCTGGCCAAATACCAGTCATATCAAATGGAAACATGAAAGGGAACTTCAGTGCATCTTAACACACACCCTCAATGAATTCTCCCTTCATTTCTGCAAACTCCCAAGCCTGTCTTACACTTCTCATGTTTCATCTTAACAAGTCCCTTTTGTTGGAATAATTTGACTGGCATCTGTACATTGGTTGCCATGTCACATTAGTCACACATGATTTGTAATTCCTCATCTATTTGCAATAAGCCATTACCTCTCCTCAAGCAACACAGTTGTCCATTCCATGGTCCTTGCTTAGCACCACTGCAATTCAACACAAACAGATGACGGGGTTGCTCCTGTTAACTACTGCAGGTGCTGATAGGAACTGCATAAACTTGAAAGCCCAAACCCAGTTGAAGTGTTAAGTCCGCGTGTCAGGCGCTTGGCTAGCACTTCCGAAGGGGTCATCCGGGTTAGCGCGGGGGTCCGTAACGGGGCCGAGGACCGAGACGGAAGTTGGACGGACTACGGACGGGGACGGAGGCGCCGGAGACTTAGGGTAGATCGCGGAATAGTTCAATCCGATCACTGAGGTGTTCGAGGTCGAAGGGACTTGGCTTCAACTTATGTGTTGCGCCCTCCTCGATCATCTGTCCCTAATTTCGGAACTAATTTCGGAAAAGGGGGCGGGAGTTTACCGGAAATGAATCAGAAACTGGTGGGAGACTAAATCGATATTCGTACTAGCGAACAGTCTAGTCGACTGGAAGACTATATACATGTGACTATCCTTGTACTATCTTTGACGGTCATAAAACAAGGGGAAAAGGGAGTACAAGGGGTCAATATAAGAGAGAACAAGGGAGTGAGGTATGCGATAGTCCTGCACGTCGGTTATCAATAGGGAATGGCACGGGTCACCCACGGGTCAAATGTGGGTGACCCGCACCCGACCCATGGGAAACCCAAACCCGTCAACCCATGGGTTTTTTCCCACGGGTCGACGGGTCTCGGGTGCGCGCCGCACCCGCACGCAATACGTCGCGTACGTGGCGGCGCGTGTGCGTACGGGCATTGCGTACGTCGCATTCGTCATGGCACGTGCGCATACGTCACGTACGTGGCGGCGCGTACGTCGCATTTGTCATGGTGCGTGCGCATACGTCGTGTACGTCGCGTTCGTCACGGCGCGTGCGCATACGTCGTGTACGTCGCGTTCGTCATGGCACGTGCGCATAGGTCACGTCGCGTACGTTGCGTATGTGGCGGCGCGTGCACGTAACGGGCGTTGCATACGTCGCGGTGCATGCGTGTACATCGTGTACATCGCGTTCGTGGTGTCGCATGCGCGTACAGCGCGTTCGTTGTGTTCGTGTCGGAGTTGACGCCCCGGGTTGGGCCCGGGTCACGGGTGCTCGCGGCTTGACCCGCACCCACACCCAAGGACACCCGACCCGGTGACCCGTGCGGGTTGGCCTGACCCGTGCATTTCCCTAGTTATCAATCATAACGGAACCTTGATTTCCAGAGTCTTCGGAGGGTCGGATTCGCGGTTTTCGGAGGGTCGGAATCGCGGGACCTCGAAATTGGTTGTTCGGGCTTTGGTCGATCGGAAAGGTCCCGGAAACGGTGCGGGTGGTTGTGGGGTTTAATGTGGGTTTGTTTGGCTGCATGGTCCATAACATGAAGCCTGCCTACCGAAAGCATGCACAACCAGGCCTAATGAAAGCCTGTGATGTTCGACCGAGAGCCACACCTACCCAAAGTGCACCAGGCCTAAAAAAAGCCTGTGATGTTCAACCAAAAGCCACACCTACTCAAAGTGCGCTAGGGCTAGTGAAAGCCTGTTGTAACCAAACTGAGAAGCTGTACCTAATGAAAGTACACCAGGCCTACCAAAAGCCTGTTTCCCCCCACATTC